>JAGFPH010001790.1:229439-239536 GCA_018207615.1 Philaenus spumarius | reverse complement strand
GCCTAACATTAACTGTATAACTAAACATATCGTTTAATGTAAACAAGTAACGTAGTCATAAGCCACGCCCTTTTGAGATGTGTATAAATACTGGCAGAAAACACTGTTAGGCTAGTTATAGTTTGACTATTGTAGCTCGTGCATCACCGAAGATGGCGAATTTGTCGTTGAAACGCGTTCGAGTTAATAAACGTATTAGTTGTGAGATTTTGTTTTCAAAGTTTATTCTATCAAGTATATCATCTCTCAAGTCAAGCTCTATATTTATTTATGGTAGAAGAAAAGAAAGTTCGATAAAACGAAAATAAAGTTTTGCTGAAATAAACATAAAATAAAATGCGGGTTTTTAATGATCTCATGGAAATTGTTTTAAAACTTCAAGTGTAATGTTGATTTAACTTAACAGTAAAGACTAAAACATGCATAAATGTAGGCCTGTATTGTTTAAACATGACCCATATTTTTAAACCAGAAATCACCAACTAGACTAAGGTCAAGTATTTGGCAGCATAATAAGCTCCGGAACAAGAAAAATCTTGGCTAAAGTGTCACAGACAACATGTGATGCATTGATTTTATAACTTGCGTTTGCCACCGCCTGCTTGCGCCTTTAACTAGCACGGTGGGGCGAGTCATGCGTAGTTGATATTTGCTGTGTGCGACTGCGATTGGGAAACTCACTCACATGCCGTCATTACAGCGAAAATATTGTTACAAATTTTCCGACTCTCAAAATATGAAATAAAAACGGTATGGAAACAAAATTCAAGCAAATTGTATTACACATTAGATACATTACATGGACGTGTAATTTAAACTAATATATTCTACTTAAAACAAACTAATATAAGTACATGTTTTAACACAGAAATGTATTTATTATTTAAAATATTGAGATTAATTTGTAATAACTTAAAATATGTTTTGGTTTTAAATCATAAAACGAACTTTGGAACTAAGAGACCAGTGTTAGTTTAAAATTTGTAGGTGTGTTAAAATCGATTTTCTTCGAGTTGCACTACACACAACAACTCCAAAACTATCTTTTTGAATGTTACTCTTGAAAACATTTTGAAATGAGCTGCAGTCCGGTACAGTGTTTCAGAACAAAAATTAACTACCCAGGATACCTTACAGACCGAGCTATGTAATGTCAAAGTTGTCACGGATATGATACAAATCAAATTATGAACATGAAACTTATTTTATTTATTTGTATGATTCGTTTCTTTTCCTTAAAACCTTTGCCAGAATAACATAACCATGTTTGAAATTACACAACTTTAGGTTTTAACTTTAGCACGCTGGATGACGTTTTAATCCTCTCAGACATTCTGCTTTTACGAGATTATACAGCGAATTGTTAGAAATCAATATAAATCTTCCTTATTTTCATTAAATTACTCAATTTTATTGAAATTAAATTTTTTGTCCAATCGTTTGTTTTATCTCAGCAAATTGAATTGTTTTATTTTCAAATATTAGTTTTTTCCCGTTCGTTTGGTTTATTCTTTACAAATTGTATCGTTGTTTATATCATGCAAGTATTTATACATTCGTTTTTCCAAATTTTTTTTATCCTTTACAATTTGTATCTATGTTTGTACAATGTAGGTTTTTATTAATTAGTTTTTTCTCCATTCGTTTTATTAATTTTTCAATTTGTATCTTTGTTTATACCGAGTAAGTTTTTATACATTAGGTTTTTCTATACATTTATTTTAATTGTAATCACAATAAAAAAAAACTATTAGTTCATTTTTTTTATCTAATTCTAATTAATTGTAAGTTAGCTCGTTAAATATTTCGAATATGTTTAACGTTTGTACGTTTTAATACGTAGTCCATTATTCGTTTGTTTTAATTTTATCTTACGTTAACAATTAAAACTATAACTTAGCTACTTATTTACTTCTTACATATTTAAATGTTTGTAAATTAACTCATACATTTTTGTAAGACAATAATTTGTCAATGATTTCCGAAGCCTATTTATGTATAGGCCTACATTTTGTTTGTAAAAATATATTGCAGGGTAAAAATCTAAATGAACCATCTGAAGTCGAGAAATTCCGTAAAATAATATTTATTTTGGTAAACATTTGTTGGAATACATTACTCTTTTTGAATTAAACATGTTTCGATATTTATTATTATTTGAATTACTTTATACTTGTATGAGCTTACAAAACATAATTAAATCACGAACACTGATGATTATTAGTCTGGTAGGCCTTATAGATCGTATTAAATATTTTAAACCAATAGTTAGGCTTAAAGATTAGTAATATTATATAGACTGCACCATTGTTTATTGTCTATATTGAAATATATACAGTTAATGTTTTAAATCAAAACGTTATTTATAAACTAAAATAAAAAGTGAATGTTATCTCATGCTTAATCAATTCAACCCCTCTGAAGTAACGTAAAACAACGTATGACATTTATTTCGAGGGTAGAGGTAATTAAATGTAATTTTTCCTCGCGACATGACGCCACCCCTCACCCACTTGCTTCTCTCTTTATGACGTGAAAGTTCGGCGAGGTCGTTCTTCGTGCTGCCTGGCGGAACACTGTTTATAATTAATTAGCGATTGTAGCCCAGAGTGTAATCACCTCGAGCAACCCCCCCCCCCCCCCCACTGCCTCCATGAATATATCAAACTTATATTTTCTCAGAAACTGCGTTGTGGCATTTCTGCTCGGTTTGGAATTGTAATAGAAATTTTAATGAGTAAACCTTATCAAAAGATGAGCTATGTATGACTTTGCGTAACAATTTAATTCAATTACGGTTTGTATAATCGTGGTGAACATTTTAATAACGTTTTGAAAATTGTGTTTTAGTGTTACGAGCGTGACATTCTTTAGCTGAAAGATTTAGGTTACATTTTCAAATCAATGAACATTGAGTTAGTACTTATATTAGTCCTTGTTAATAATGTATAAACATAATATAAGTGACATGAACATCGTACTTGTATACTAATTCATCAAAGCCTTAAAACCTCATTTCATCATCTGGTAACCCTATTAATATATATTTCTGTAGACCTAGTGGGCCGATTTTTGTGTGATTTCTTTAAATAAAGTAAAATGTTGTTATTATAAACCAATTATGTAATGTCATTTCTGCATTTCATCGTTATATTTAGAAGGGCATTATTTATGTTAAAAACCCTATTGATACCTACTTTTTTAGACATACCTGGCCTATATTAATGCGGTATGTTCTAAACGAAAGAAAATGTTGTAATAGTTACCAAACACATTGTTTAAATCATTTTTATTTCATCGTTATGTTATTATAAGAAACCTTTATGTTATGGGTTTTTTTGTTTTTTTGGTTTAGATTACAATCCTATGGATGCATATTTCTGGAGATCTACTGGGCCAACTGTAGTGCAATTTATTAAAAAAAAGTTTATATTGCAATTTATTAAAAACATAAATTATATTGATACCTAATTCTGGAGATTTGCTAGGCAGAATTCGTGCGGTTGGTTTTAAATAAAACAAAATGTTGTCATTATTAATACAAAATTATGAAATGTCATATACGTATATAAATAAGTGCACTTTGGGCGATTTTGTTTTTTGTTTTGTTTTAAGTTACACACATATAGATCAATATTTCTGGAGATCTAATGGGCCGATTGTCGTGCGGTTTGTTTTAAATTTATACAAATTTTTTTTTTGTTTCAATGTTGAAATAATAAATTTTATTTTATATTTATAAGGGCACTTTTTTATTTTTGTTTTAGGTTACAACACTATTGATGCCTATTTCTTGACATCTGCTGACCAATTTCCGTGCGATTTGTTTTAAATTAAAGAATATGTTGTCATTATTAAAAACTTTGAAATATCATTTTTATTTCATCTTTAATATATTTTATAAATGCACTTTTTTGTGCGAAAAAATCTTAATGGCTGTAACTCGAAATTTTTAAATACTCCCAAATATCATTGTGTGGCATATCGTTTGAAAGCTTATTTAATTCTAAATAAAAAATAATAATAATTAATTAGTGTTAAAAAAATAGTACAGCAAAATTGGGCAAAATCGGAAAACACGAGTTTTTGGCCGCCATTTTTAATCAGTTAAAGATATGGATGTGCAAATTACACCATTGGTTTTCTCTTGAAATTCTACACCAAAGTGATGTATTGCATGGCTACCTTCCCTTTTAAAAATTAAGTTACATACAAAATGGCGGATCCAAGATGGCGGATATTTTTTTGAAATCTTAATAAAATAGTATTGTTAAATAGAGTAGGTTCCTCAATCACATCTACCTTCAAATTTTCTTTACATACGAAATAATAAACCGTTTCCAGACTATTTCTACGCTCTGTATAAACAAGAAATAGTGCTTGGAGTATTTGCCCCGTCGTCATACAAAAAACAATTACGAACATAATAAATCCGTAATTATTGTTCATCCCAGTGAACAAATGGTTAAGTAAGTTACTTTACTTTTCAGTGAACAGTTTAAGAGTTTGAACAATCTCGTAAAATGTGATTGTTGCAACAGTCCGTTGATATTTTACTATAATAATACCCAATAATGTAATGAACCTCATGGAAAGCTTCAAACAGCAACAGTCATCTTCAATGTAGCTGCACACAATTTGTTACATTTAAGATCGATTCTGATTCACGTCGTAGTGACGACTCGTCATTCAAAGTTGCAGTCTATAAGAAACACGGTAAATTTTACTTATCTTGTTTTGGTATCGTCTTTATTTTATGCCAGAATAAGCAGCAGGCAAGAAAAAACCGTAATGTCACGAAAAAACGCCAGTAATTAGCATCGAACTTGCACCGATTTTGTTTAAGGTGGCAACTGTAGTGGAATGGGTACCTTTAATCACTGTGCCACTTGTTCTCCAAATGTATTCTAAGTTGTCCAAAACCCCTGGCTGGATTGCTATAAAATATGTTTTATATTTATTGGTACTCTTTTACAAAAAATATTATCCAACAAGTTAAAAATATCTGTGAGTATTTGAGGGAAAACTTGTTACTAAAGTGGTTATTTTTAATTGATGATGATGACTTTAAAAAATCGTTGTATAGGCCTATTATGAGGTAAATATACCTTGTATGTAAGGTTTGGGTTAATATGTGTATATGTACTTCACCTAGTTTTTTCACTTTTTATGATGTTATTTTTGAATAGGGGAATACTTTATTTAAAATTAATTGATGTATGAAATTTTTAACTGTAGATATTCTATTTATATTAAATGAGACCACACTCGTTACTTGTTGAAATCACATAATACGGTAAAAATTCAATCTATCATGAACATTTCACGAAAACAACAATATTTTTGTTACAGCTGTTTCGCAGATAAGAATCATCAGACAATGAATGAAACAGCTGTAACCCATATACTACTGTTGTTTTTGCGAAATTTCCATGTAATTTTTAGATTTATCATATTTTGTTTTATTTTTGTTGTTTTGATTGACTGTTTTATTCGATTCTTTTGGGAGTCGTAGTATATTTTTATTAGGAAAAAGTATACGACAGCTAAATTCAAAACAATAAAAGCCTAGACATCTTATAGTACTATTATTGATAAACAAATATTTTAAAAGCATTTAATTACTTATATTTTTATAAAAACTACAAGAATAAGGTATATAAATAGATATAGATTTAGACTAAACTTGTCCTAAGACATACTTGATAGTACGAAACTTAAAACAGAAGCTCACATCTTATTCGTTTATTAACTCAAACGCTTTTCAACCAGAAAGTCTTCAGCTATACACAAATTGAAATAATTAATCTGTAGTTTAGTTATATTAAGGGGAGGACCCAGTGAAAATTGTTATGCATGGGCTTTCCATTATCTAAAGTAGTTTTTATTATTTTAAATTTTTATAAAAAATTTAAAAAATTACAAAAAAATTTCAAGTTTAAAAATTTGTAGCGATAAAATCTGAAGAAATAATTTAAAATGAATGCATAACTTTGTTGTGAGTATTATACTCTTTCAAATGACACTTCCATAATGGTTCTACTACGTATAGTTACAAAGCCTTAGCGTTTCTTGTGAAACCCTGCAAATCTCACAAAAGGGGTGGGGGGTAAGGGAGGGGGATAGTTTAAAGGTGGTCTAAAAATGGTTATTTTGTTTCAATTAAAGATAATAAAAATATAAATAGCTTAAAATAATATACAGTTAATAATTTATAATTTTCAGTGGGTCCTCCCCTTAAGTTTAACTAAAGTTATAGTTTGACTATTGAAGCTCGTGTACCACTAAAGATGGTGAAATTGTCGTTGAAACGCGTTTGAGTTAGTAAACATATTAGCTGTGAGATTCAGAATTAAAGGCTTATTCTATCAAGGTTAACTCATATTTTCTTTTATATTATTTATTAAACTTTTTAACAATTAATTAGGTAAAGTTAAATAATTGAGCAGACAAAATAACTGTTGTTAAAATAATTTATTTTACGCAGTTTAGTTTAAATTACCAAGAGTTGTGTGTTTTTATTTGCAAGAGAAGGATTTTATGGAAACAAGAATGTAAATAAAATATTAAGATTAGGCCTTGCGGAATATTCCCGCAGTTTTACAGCTAATTTCAGACCCGTGTGAGTAGGCCTATGGTTAACAGCCCATTTTAAAGCTTTTATAAAAACTTTTCTTTTTACTCTTCGCACAGGCTCTTAACTGTTGAACAAAGAAATTTTACACTGTCATTAAAAGTTATGCCGTGGATTTATTTTCATACGATGTTAATTCCACGAAAGTTCTCATAAAAAGAACCTTTTAAAATTGCTTTCTTCTCCTGTTATTAAGGGTAATAATCTGTAGATAAAATGTATATCTTCGTTCATCTTATCTTATAACCTCTATAGGTAGTAAAAGTAAAAGTTTATTTTTGCAATCAAAAAATTAACGTAACTGGCTTAGACCATTTAATGTTAACGACTTTAATTTAATATTTTGCTTTACGCAAAAAATACGTCTTTCAGATAAGTTATATTAAATTATTATTATTGTAAATTAATATGCCGTACCTTGTATTGTAGTATTACTTGTGCTGACATTTAATTTGTCTTCTAACTAAAACCGTTATAAATCAGCTTAACAACAATTATCGGTTAAGTAATTTTATAAAATTATCCAGTAACAGTCGACACAAAATCTTGCACTTTCAACTAAAATAATGAGATTTTGCTTTTGCTTCAAATATTAGTTTTTTGGACAATAATTAATGATTCATAGCTTACCTATTTGGCAAGTAAAAATACTTGTTTTTACAATGAGACATACAATTTTAAATTGTATCACGATTTGGTCACGATTTGTTCTTTGTATTCAAATGTTTGCGTTGATTATTTGGAATTTTTATTAAAACGTAAATCAATTAAATTTCGGCTATACAATAATGGATATGGGGATGTTGTAGATATGGTGGTGTATTTAGGTGCTTTGGAGTTATGGTGAGGTGATCAGTATTTTTATCTATGTTTCAAAACTTGCTATTTAAAAAGGAAAATGTCAAAAATAGCCTTTTCGATTAATTTTACACGTCTGTGACACTGTCTTACTAAATTTAAAGCTATATTTATTGTTTTATTTATTTTATTATTTTGTATATAGCTTTCATACTTTGTACAAATATTACTAGACTCCAAACTTTTTGGTTTCTATGTTTAGCATACTTTATGTAAATATAAACATAACTATGCATTGTCTCGATTAGAAATATAAATTTACTTTCTAAAATAAAATAAAAATAATAAAGGATTAGAGTTAATTATTAATATGCATCTGTAACTTGCCTACTTGCACAAATGGTAGTGTTATACAATTTCGTATTTGACATTGTTTTATTTCATTAATTACTTTAAATAAAATTATTTAAATAATTTATTCAACACTATTAACTGTTGTGCAAGAATATAAACTATTAAAACATTGTAAAACAAATATTGATAATTTGTTCTTCCAACCTTCAAACTTTATTTCAGAGTAATTAGTTCGTGTGTGATATCAAGCTTCACTATGTCTTAGTAAAGCAGATATTTAAAATATTAGATTTAATGCAACAGTAATTGCAAAGTAATTGTACAATAGTGGGTACCCACACTTGGTGACTAGTGAACGTAATACGGGACCCGTGCCCTACTAGCGGGTTTTTAAATGTTCGAAAAATTGACTCTAATAAAGGAAAAACAACAAAATTAGCCTAATTCGAACCTATAATAGTCAGCGAATTGATAACTGTTGGCGACTCATACATTTTGTATTAACTAACTGATTTCTAATTAACCAAAACCATCCCCGTACTCAATTTAAATATAGGAAAACTTGCAATGGTTATATTTATATGCTAACTTCTACGCAACTCACTTTCTAAACACATTTTGGTCTAATTCCACGTTTGACTTTTTCACTTCAGCAACTTTGATATTTTAAAGTATAATCAGTAATGTTTTACCATTATTTACTGACACAAGTTTATTCCGTAGAGACAAGAAAGTATTAATACTACTGTTTCCTTTAGGTATTTAGTAAGGTATGTTAGAAAACTGAAACTGTCGGGTGGGCCCAATGGTAAACGATCGAAACGACCCTACATTGAACGAGCAATTACGCGACACGAGCGTGCATGGGGGTTGCCCTGGCAGGCACGTAGGATCTCCCCTAATTTAACGATATTTGTTAATTATTGTGGCTGAAAGTTTGCAATTCATTTAGGGTGACATTAAACTTTGTCATTGAGTGTTGTAGAGATATACTAAAATGTTGATTCCATGGTGTATATGTTTATATTGTAATGACATTGCATATTTACGTAGAATTAGAGATACAATGGTGGATTGAACCCGTGGTTTTGATGGAGGTAAAGTGACTTCGATAGGTTCTGCTGGACTAGTGAAACAGTAGACCGAGTTTTTGTTTACGTATGTATAGTAAATATATTGTTTAGAAAGAAGTCAAAACAGAACGTGTTAATTAGCCGGGGTTAATAATGTCTAAAGAATTAGAGACCGTTTGACCCGCAAAATGTCAGTTTGATAATTGAACGAATTTAAACAATAATTTGCGCTATATTTTGTATTACAAAAATAAACAATAGTTTTTTGTCTGTCTAAGGTGCAAAGTTGATTTTGTCGCACGAGGTTTATCCAAGGCAAAGTTTATCGAGTGTGACAAATTAAACTTTGCACTCGTGATACACACAAAGTTTCTCTTACAGCTAGGAATACATTTTAAATTAGTACTTTAGTTTTTTTTAAATATCTGCTGTATAGTGGTTAGTTTTATAACAATACAAAATTTCAAAACAGACTACATCAGCTGTTTACTTTGCGTACAGTGCGCAATGTTAACAGCTGTAGTGCGCAAATTAAACAAAGAGGTATAATTACATATAACGCTGAACACATGTAGTTTAGTTTGCGCACTGCTGTTTACATAATTTGTTATAATATCGTATTACACCCAGAAGTCCTCTTAAAGTTTATTTTTAACCTTTTAAAATCATTTGCACCTAACTTTTCATGTTGGATCTAGTTCTGTTGTAGGTCTTCCTTCCTAGTTCTGCTATTTTTATTTTGAAAGATAATATTTGAAATAAACTTTAAGAACACTACTTGTACTAATCTCCATCATTAATGTTACAAAGTGCTAAAGCTACCGCGTAAATGTAACAATTAGAACTATACAAATACTGAGAAATTATTTTAAAATGCCTACAGGAAAAGAAACGCTCCGTGACTCGTGACTAGTGAAATTAATTTATCTAAACTGCAGCTGCATATTTTCGGGCCTTACTCGTCATATTACATCAACCGTAAAGATTCGGAAATATTCGGCTATTTTCGTTATTAGTATTAGGGGCTGCTGAATTAAGGGTCGGCTCTAGTAAAACAGAAAACAACCTGCGAATTCCTATAGCTGCGGTAGATTACGCGGACATTGCTCATCCTAAATCCATTTAAAACCAGCAATTGTTCAAATTGTTCAAACGTTTTTTTTAAATATCAAACTATTGGGGACAAAATTCTTCATCCGAATGGCTTGGCAATTTTTCGCTATAATTAATAGTTACAA
>JAGFPH010001790.1:192415-229429 GCA_018207615.1 Philaenus spumarius | reverse complement strand
TTCATCCGAATGGCTTGGCAATTTTTCGCTATAATTAATAGTTACAACGTAAACAAATATTTAAAATCACCCTATAACGGCGGTAGGTTACACGGACATTGTTCAGCCTAAATCCATTTAATACCCGCAATTGTTCAAATAGCGTTTTAAAAAAAAAATACCAAACTGTTGGGGACGAAATTTTTCATGCGAATGGCTTGGTAGTTTTTCGCTATAATTAATAGTGACAACGTAAAAAAAAAAAAACAATGTTTTAAATTGTTAATAAATATTAAACAAAATATTTTTCTTAGTTTTGAAAAAGCCATTTGCATGCATAATGACCATAGCTTTAAAATGACATATCGTTCATAATTATCCGATAAAAAATAAAGGAAAAATTTGGATTTTAATTTAACATTGGTGTTATGGAGTGTCAGCCAACATGGCCGACGGCTAGAGCCGACCCTTAAGACTCTGAGCCAGCAACAAAATAAAATCGAACTTAGTCTATATAAGGCTCTGCTCCAGCATAAGAGACATCAACCGACAACTCGTATGCTTCACCTTATAGCAGTAACAAAACAGGTTTGCCTTATTTTAAACCATTTTATAAATCTATCTTTTGTTGTTGCGTGGTGAGAAAAACCCTAAACATTTTTTATAAAATTGCGGATCCGGCTTGAGATTTTCTTTTAATTATTAATTGTTTAATGTGTAATGGGAAACGATTCAAACTTAGTACTTACAAAATGTCCACTATATAAATAATTAACGGGATTTAACAAAAAACAAAAAACGAAAAACGGATGAGTGTTGTGATTGTTGTTAAATGAGATATATAAAACAAATTTTTTTTAAAAAAATTCACGAAACAAAATAATGGTTTTAAATTTAGCATTGCGCTTAGATGGCCTCCATATAACCTTAATTATCAGATAGTACGCAGTTATAAAATACATTCATTATAAATTTAATAATCTTAAAGTATATGAAAAACACAATAATTTGAATATATTTTTTAAAAACAATTATATTTTTAATGTTATGTTGCAAAATCAGAAAAATGTATAATTCGTAAACTAAATCGCTAACGTTTGGTTTCATAATTATTTTAAAAATAAAATATTTGTGTTCTTGTTTCCTTTCTTTGGTAATAAGATACATAGTAATTTATTTTCGGTTTAATTTAGTTTTAATGTAGTAGACCCAACTATAAGAGACTCCTAGTGGATTGGACCAATTTCTCCGTTTAGAAACAGGATAAATCTGGTTTCACAACAAAAGACTTAATGTCGGTCAAAACCGTTGTTTTAACTATAATTTTCTTCGAAAACAAAGAGAAGGCGTGTCAAGGGACATAAATTTAATTACAAATAGTAAATTTAATAGCCTTTCATGCTGTAGATGGGATAATAACCGTAGATCATTCGGCCAGAATTGTCATTAATTCTAAGGACACAACAGGGCACAGGAGACTTACTCAATGTCCCTTCTATGGCCCATCAAAGACAATTGCCAGCCATATATGTTGACGATTAATAAATCCCTGGGCCATAGTTTGAACGGAGTAGGTTTGTATGTAAATAGAGTCATGTTCGTAGAAGACCATATATCTGCTCTATTGTCGCGTCGAACGGTCATGAAGGGAATTATGAGTTATGCATTTGATTTTGGATTAACAAAAGGGCAAGTTTAAGGAGAAAAGTATACTTGCGCATAACGTTCGAAATGACAATGCAGTCTTAAATACATATTTTATAAGACTTTGTTTATTCCACCAACTCTACGATTCAAAAGGAATTGGCCGGCTGCCAAATTCAATATTAACTAGGGGTGACTCTTGGAGTGCTTTACACGCCAACCCCAATTCTTTTCCCACTCGAAATAAAAGACTTACATTTTACACATTTAAACCGCTAGAGAATATAGATACAAAAAGTGTACATGTATTTAATAAGTGTACGAACTATTTTATAATACTATTTTTGTCTTCTTTTACATCAATAAAATGAAGGTTTTTTTAAATCAGAAAAAATGTATAATAACATCAAAAATGTCTTACTGTTATAACATTAGTTTTTAAAATGTTTGACTTTTATAAAACATTTACAGTAAATTCACTTCTACGAGGTTGTATTTGGTTGGTAATTTGAGAAGTGATTTTGATTTTTTTTCTAAATCCCACCGTTTTGTGCTATGATTTTATAAAGTGCATGGGTTTGTTATATATATGAAGCCGTTTTCAGTACTTGAAGAGGTGGGATATTTTCCGGAGAAGAGTTTTTGTAACTAAAGTCTATCAAGTTAAAAATTTTACTATTCATAATCTAGGCAGTGAAAGTAATAAACGCAGGACTAGATTTAAAGGAAATTATTATTGAACCTAGCAACTGCCTCGAATCTACGGTTACTACAACTATTAGAATTAAACCATAAATAAATATTGAGCTTGATTTGCGAGAAGATATACATGCTAGAATAAACCTTGAACGCAAACTATCACAACTAATATGAATATAAATTTAAAATCGTTTCAACGACAAAGTCGCCATCTTCAGTAACGCACGAGCTACAATAGTCAAACTATAACTACTATAACTATTTATGTAACTAGTTAGTTATAGTTTGACTTCAGCTCGTTCATCACTGAAGATGGCGACTTTGTCGTTGAAACGCTTTTGAGTTAATAAACGTATTAGTTGTGAGATTTGTTGTTCATGGTTTATTCTATCGAGTAGATTAAGCAAGTTTATATAGGGCTACAAAAGTAATTTGTGACCTGAATTGTTATTTTCACTCCCTTGGTAGTACTCTATAGACTTTGATTCGACTTGTTTCAAATTCCAAATTCATATCATTAAAAAGTACAAAAGTTGCAAATTTAAAAGAAATAGCACTATATTGTTGGTTATAGGCCTAACATTCTTTGAGTTATTAAATCACCTAAATTAAAAAGAAAAGTAAAATTTTTAGAATTTATAAAACAATATTAAAACCTGTACAAATGATACTGTAGACATTGTAGCCAAACAGAGAGGATAATGTTAAAAGGCACTCTTTCAATTCTGTTAAAGTTGGAATATCTAACACAGTTTGTTAGGTTCGAAGCCCGTTACTATCGTTATATTTACCTTAGTTAAACGCTGCCCTCTAACAAGCATAAAGCTACAAAACAAATATTTAAACTTGATAATTATCCTTTGTATAATATCACGTTTTTCATTTTGTTTTGTTGCAAGTTTTCCGATTTTAGCTCATCTTAGGTTACTTTGGTATACAAAAAGTAATTAGATAGGATCAAATTTGAATTTTATTTAAATGGGCAGGATCATTCAACAAGTCATGGAAAATATTTAAAAGCGCTTCGAAATTTAAATGGGATTGGGAAAATGAGCTTAACTATGGAACATTTTGTACAAAATAGGTGTTTAATTGTACACACATTATACATAGAATGTATATAAGTAAGTGTGTGGGTGTATGTTTGTGTATGTGTTTTGTACGTTTTATATGCTACTGAAATTGTGTATCTTTTTCTTTTGTAGGCCTACCTTTTATTTATACTACGTGTATTTGAAATACTTGTGTACATAGTTGTAGTTGCCGAAGAATAAGGATTTTGATTATTTAAATTATAGAGTCTGTTACCATTGTTATTTGTATTATTCTTATAATGTAATAACTATATTGAATTAAATAGTTGTCGATGTTCAACTAATTAATTAGTTTGCATTTATTTAGTGTACATTTGCAGTTAAACCAGCCGAACATCACTATATATCAATACTGTAATTTATTGTGCAGTCACAAGTTTTGTTTGTTTATGTTTTTTTTTGTTTTTTTTTAAATAATGTAGTGTAATTTATACAAAAGTGCAATGTTTCACATCGAATTATAAAAGATTACTATTTTATTGTTATCATTATTATGGCCATAATAATTATAACGACCGTTTGGCCTAGTACAATAAATAGTAGTCTCAAATTGCTCGTTGTAAAATTGTACACAATACACGGTTCAACATTTGACATTTAATTAAGGGTTTTTATAATGAGCAATATTGTTGTTCTTCATCCCCTTGTCGGCCGCGTTGTTACGACGGGATGATCATGTAAATATCAAATTACCGCATCTGCTCAGTGTTCCAGCACAAGGGCGGGTCTCCCCCGCAAGGGTCAACGTCTCGCTCCGTAGTTTAAAATAAAATTGTCGGGCCTATTTTAGTCTTACAACGTTGAATTATGTTTTAAAATAAACGAGTTGATTTAAAATGAACTATCGAACTATTCTTTGGGAGACACATGCGTGCTTCGCACGCCAATCTTCGTGATCGTAGATGTAATCTTATTACTTTAAATGAGCAATTCTTGTATCTTTGTGTCGCGGATCTCGAAAACGGCTCTAACGATTTTGATGAAAATTTGCATACAGGGGTTATTTGACGTCAGGAATTGAATGCGCTAGGTCTTATGTCTTCAGAAATGCGCATAAAGCCTGAAAAAATAGCATAACATTTCTAATCTGAACTTCTTTTTGAAGTCACTTTGAAGGCGAATAAGTGCAGCTTCTTTTTATACCTCCTTCAAAGTCACTAAATATTCGAATATATACATTATATATACAATCCAGATGTTAAAAATACTGAACGATTTAGAGAGTTTTCCAACTGCGAGCGAAGCGAAGCAGCCATCGGAGGCCGTAGGCCGAGGCGGGTTTGGGACGCGAAGCGTCCAGGGGCAGAGCCCCTAGTTTAACTAATTTAACACAGGCTTTAGTTTAGGTATAACAGGACTACAGGGGCATTTACTAAGGTTCGCTGTAAAAATGAGCATTTCTTAGTTTAATAATTTGTAAAGTATCCTCTGGGCAATGTATATTTTGAAACGTAACGAAAAGTGAATATTTTATCTCAGATAACCATCTTAGGAATAATTTACACCCCTTTGTAACTTGCATAAAAACCCTACAATCGGTAAAGTATTTTTCGTTGAATTTAATTATTTAATTTGTGATTATGGCAAATTCAAATTATTGTAATTTAAACAATTTTTTTAAATTTTTATAGAATTCTAGTGGACCCGGCAAAGACTCGCTATTGCTTGGTTTTGATTTTATAAATATAAACTTAGATAAAACTAATAAACACAATTTTGTGAGAGTATTGAAAAATGTATTTTGATTGTTAAAATAAAATTCTTATGACCAGGTTCTGTGCTAGTGTGCGTATTAAACACTATTTTAGTATTTAATGTTAATTTAATTCATTTTCTACAAGTGAGTATAATATTTTAATTATTATTTAATTTTAATGTTAGTGATCCCATTATTTTACTTTGACTTAATGGTTTTTTTTATTTCACATTAATGTTACACAATTAATTTTATTTGTATAGCTTGTAGGAACTTAGTTCAATTGATATTTATTGTATAGCAACTCCATTTTAACCACTTAGATTATAGTAATAATAATGCCTAAACACTCCTGACATTAAGATGGATAATCTGTGAATTTTGTTTTGGTGAAATCGGTCGATTAGTTTTTGAGTCTATAGTGGACAAAGGCACAAGGAAACAAACATTCATGTTTATACATAGAGATTTTCCCACAATGTGGTATGACCATTTAATTCAATTAACTTATACGTTACAAGTTAAAACTAACAGTAGTGAACACAAGGCAACTATTTTCAACAACCACAAATAATTAATTATACAGTGTGACAATTAAGTCTTCGGACGGTTTAATATTTCGTATATAAGGCAAATTTTAAGGTAGATGTGATTGAGGTACCTACTCTATTTAAAAATACTATTTTATAAAGGTTTAAAACAAATTATCCGCCATCTTTGATCCGCCATTTTGAATGTAACTTAGTTTTTTTTAAATAGGAAGGTGGTCATGTGATACATCAATTCGATGTTGCATTTCAAGACCATCGAATTCGAAAAGACCATTCGAAAAAACCATCGATGAAATTTTTACATCCATATCTTTAACCGTTTAAAAATGGCGACCAAAAAACAACGAAATCGTGTTTTCCGATTTTGCCCCATTTTGCTGTACTATTTTTGTTTTTATATGAATTATCATTATTTTTAGATTTAGAATTAAATAAGCTTTTAAATGATGTGCCATACAACGATATTTGGGAGTATTTAACATTTTTGAGTTACAGCCATTTTCATTATTTTTATAATTGATTTCGAGTGGTTTAACCAAATATCGTTGTGTGGCATATCATTTGAAAGCTTATTTAATTCTGAATCAAAAAAGAATAATAAGTAATATTAAAACAAAAATAGTACAGCAAAATGGGGCAAAATAGGAAAAATCGATTTCGTGGTTTTTGGCCGCCATTTTTAAACGGTTGAAGATATGGATGTGCAAATTTCACAGTTGGTTTTTTCTTGAAATTCTACATTGAAATGATGTATCACATGAACACCTTCCTATTTAAAAAACAAAGTTACATTCAAAATGGCGGATCCAAGATGGCGGATACATTCTTTGAAATCTTAATAAAATAGTATTTTTACAAATAGTAGGTACCTCAATCACATCTACCTTAAAATTTTCCTTATGTACGAAATATTAATCCGTCCGAAGACTTAATTGTCACCCTGTATAATGTTAGTTGGTTAATTAAGTTCATATGATAGTAAATATTTGCTTTTTAAGAAACTCAGTTGCCTAATCATCAATAAAACATGCGTTTTCTATATAAATTAACCAAATAATAATGGAAAATAATTAATTTGCAACTTTCTTTTTACATTAAAAATATTTAATTGCGTCTTTGTTAGCATGGTTATATGGACAACAAAAAATTGTTTAAGAAGAATGATCTATATCGCCTGTGTATAAGCAGCTCGCGGTTTGTCTAAAGAAAACTCAGATGTTGTTTACCCTTCAGTGGATTGTGACATTACGTCAACGCATTTCTATTCTAATTGTGGTGTGACGCACACTATACGGACATGGGGGGTTTCACTTAGTAAAATAATTCAAAATCAGGCAACCAGTCATATCTTGTCAGTCTTAAACTGTTTTATTTACTTCCGGCCTCTTACCATAACGTCTGGATACAACTCATATGGTAAATTGAACCGTTTACTTTATTAAAAAACATAATAGGCCTACAATGTTCTGAATATGACAAGGTCACTAACAACCTTCTGACCAACACATCGCGACAGTTTCAACATGCTGAAAAAAATATACAAGAAAAACACATGGAACGCCACTGGTGGCAACATAGTAAACTAGAATAGTGCAGAGAAGTACACCAGTGGACTGAACACAGCAGACTGTTTAGATTTACTAAATCGAGCATTTGGAACCGAGGTAAACATGAGCGTACACTATAATTAAAAGCAAAATGTTTAATAAAAAACGACGAGGAATAATCCTGGGTTTGAAAATGTACGAAAACAAGGGAATGTGAAGTAACACAAAATCAGGGGTTGTTAATAACCCTACTTTCTTATAATATGGTAATAAACTAAGCACGTGAAAACTCATTTACTCTAGTCTTTTTACTTTAGACTAGGCTTAAACCATGTTAAGGAAAGTTGTAGGTAGCTCAATGGCTGTTCTATTTCTGTAATTCAGTTTAGTGAATAGGTAAAATTACATTAATTAAAAACACATTAAAAAACACACTAAAACACATTAAATTTTAAAAATGCATACATTTTTTAATGAATTGTTATTTTTATATTTATTTAACGTCCTCGGGAGCAATATGTTTTATTGAACAGAAAACTATTTCACAGCTGTGACCGGAATAATATTTCACAGCTGTGATCAGAATAATGACTGCTGTAGTTATAATAGGTCGTTAAACCAAACACTATACACAACTAACAGATACGGGATATAAAATTATTTACCAAGTTTCCCTTGTGTTTACGATTCGACTTAATATAAACTTGACTTCTAACAAACAGACTTCCTAATTGAAATTAAAGACTTTTGCAATTAATCCGAGAAAAATTCGCTTTGATTGGGAGACGCGGTACGAGAGTTGTTTGAGAAGGGCACTTGACGCTTGTTGGAGCAGAAAATTGTATTTGGTAGAACGATCAGACGACACCGTCTCGGTAACCGAATCTCATTCACTTCCCCTGTGCTATTTACACTCGGCGAGATCCCCTTGCGCGTCATATTCAAAGAATCTTCAATTTAATCCGTTGTATTTTGCAGATGTAATGGGAATATGATATTCGGAACGAACACTTCGTTATGCTACAATGGCTGCTGGCAATTTGATTTTGTTGAATCGATAACTTGTTTATCGGAATTTGTTCCTATGAACCTGGTACGTAATCGCGTCGGAATAACAGTTTAATATATTTTTCGGACTTGCATGTGATTCTTATAGTTTCTACTGAATACGGGAAAACAAAAAGAACGGGACGTGTGTAAAAAGTACAAACATGGTGCAAATTTGTTCCATCTTAGCTTTCTAATTACCAAAGTGATTTCAGTAAACGAGTTAACAATAATAATTGATAGAATAAAACTCCAACACGGAATATCACAAAAAATAGGCCTACGCAAATTACTCAAGGTCGTTTCAACGACATTTTCGTTTGTATACAATTGTTATTTTATACAATTGCAACAATGTTGCAACTTTTATATGATGTCGTCGTAAAAACTAATATAACCAGTGTTTTTATTATTTAGTTTAATTTTTTTTTCAAAAAACTGTGTTTAAGTTTCATTGTGCAAAGTATATAATCTCACAAGTCAGGCTGGATATTTTGTTATAACGTAACATTAGATATATCGTAGTATATTACCAGATTAAGGCTAATAATAATGTTTATACGAAAAGTTGGAGCCTAAACTTAATATTGTCTTACAAAAAATGTTTGAACTTGAACTTTTTGTGTCTAATTTTACGGTTTTTGGTAAATATCATATTAGGTATTGGTTTTTGCAAATAAATTGGCTGTGTATATGCTGAAATATAAATCAAGTTTGTTTACTAAAATCTCTGCTGCTTTTAATACCTCTCGTCTTTAAAATAATGAATTAGTTGCATTTAAGACTACGGTATTCTCAAACGTACGGTATTGAAACAGGGGCCTACCAAGCAATCTATTTCGCAGCCTTTATATAAATAGAAAGTATAAACCAACGTTTGGATTAATGAAGTTTTTTATATTTTATATTTCCCTACAAATTCATAAAAGATAGACAAGCTGTCTTTTTAAATGACAAAAGAAAATATGTTTGCATTTTTTTTAAGTCAAAGGACAACCGAGTTATTGACTAAAACATACTGAAATTTATCTCTTGGTCCTTGTAAAAACCTCACGGATCAGCCAAGAGCCAAAATAATGTTGTATTTGTTTGTACATAACTTGCTTGTCAATTGTTAATAGACAAAAAAATTTAAACGGTTTTGATTGCCGTTAAAGGAAAAACACTTTTCGTCTCTTGCGATTTTTTGTTTTGTAATGGTTAACAAGATATTTAATATCAAATGTATTTTTCAAGGCCGCCATTTTGAATTTGGTAAATGGAAGAAGTAATAAATAGTTTAGTAGTTTGTCTATTCTTTTAAATTATTTTCATGCATAACTTCAACACAGAAGAACAATCCATTTTTGGTCAAAGGCATTTTCCCCAGCTTTCGTTCAAATTTTGTAAATTCCACTTCTCCGAAATTGCTCAACAGATTTGGATAACCTTTCGCATGCACAATCTAAATGGTTTGAAGGGTTTTGTTATTTTTATCTAGAATAATTATTCAAGTTTTTCTACAAATGTCTGAATGTGCCATGCGCTATATGCAATGAAGATCTCTCAGTTCGCCTTCCGTATTTCCCCCTCTTCAAGTACACCATTTGACCAGTTAAGCCTACACGAAAACAAATAGTTTTGATATCGCCCGTTAGGTGGCTGACCGTTTACGTTGAATGAGAGTAAGAAATAGTACACTCGATTTCACGTTCACCTTGCAGTACACTTCTTAAGGGAGAATAGACGTGCTACTACCATTACAGCGAACATCACGTTTATTGTCATGCGGGTTGCGTCAACTGTTCGAGCGTTGCATGGGATTTGATGTTTTTTAGTTTGATATTATCGTTGAGACTGTCGTATGGATAACATGGCTTATGAACGCTTTGTACTGCACGGTGAACGTGGAATAGAGTGTAGGTTCGTATAGGCTATGTAAGACGGACGTCTGTGTCATGCAGTGTCAGTTTTGGAAAGGTTTTTTTTTCTCTATAGTGAAAAATAAATCCAATTAACAACTGTAATTTTGTATATATATTTTACTCACATATATAGGCTATTTTTTAATTCCTAGTATATATATTTTTTATTTTTATTTGTTTTTTTATTTAAGTAAAATAATAGATAAATTAAATATTTTAAAGAACTTCGAACGGCAGAACAGATTTTCTTGAATTATAGCTAAGAACACTCTCGATCAAGTCCCCTTTTTTAAACAAAAATTTATATTAAAATCGGTTCATCCGTTTGGAACCCACGAAGCCACAGACAGATATACACACGATAAACTAATAACCTCCCTCTGTTTGCGTAGGGGGTTAATAATATTCTCTATGTCCACGTCGTTAGCTATGGGTAAGTCTAAAAAAAGAATCATATCAATATCGACTAATACATAACTAAAAAACATATTTAGAAAAAAATTAAATTTATAATAATAAATAATTCTATTAAAACATTTGAGTTCAAGCCCAGGTGGATTCGCAAGTTTTTATGCTCAATTAATACACCTAGTTTAGAATGATAAGTTACAAATAAAATAGCTGCTACATAGCCTTCAAGAAATGAATCGACTTTCAGATATTTTTGATGACAACATTGCGAATTGTCTTTGGTCAATTAGCAATCGGTAAAAGTATTGTTAGGTAGATCTCAAATACCCTGTAATTATTATGTTACTTCATTGTACATTTAAAATTACTTAATATCTATATATCTAATTCCGTAAGCCCAAATTTGCAAACGAAATTGTGAGCGAACGGTAGGTCTAAGAAAGGTGGGAGAGGTCTCATTTGAGAGGTCTGGGAATGAAGTTTTGGGGAAACATATTCATTTTTGTTAATTGTGTCACGAAAGTTTGTTACGGAATAAAATAATTACCATTTAAATAGCATGGGAATATGTGGGTGTAAATCAGGTGATATTAGTGTTAAAAACAGGTGATTGTATATTATAATTTCCATTTAAATAGCATGGGAATATATAGGTGCAAATCAAGTGATCTTATTGTTAAAACAGGTGACTGTATATCACGTGGAAAATTCAGCTATCATAACAACACCTGAATGTGCAGTTTTGTGATGTGTTTTGTAATTGTAGCTGTGTTTTTGATTCAAAGTGAGAATTAAAATCAAAGCTTAGGCTATATGATTAAACACATTATAAAATTATTTCAACTGTACTTTTTTACTGTAATGAATAACGCTGGAAGACCACCTCGCAAAGGTAGGCCATCATGAAGAGGTATTGCTCCTAGAAATATAGCCTATATTTAGGGGCTTTTGCCCCTACAAGCCACTAGTAACATAATAATAAATCAAACAACAGTCATACTTTGAACTGAACTTGTTTCGCTTTGTATTTAAATCTTTCACGGCACGCCAGTTTTAAAATCATGACTGTTCAACTTCAACTAGCATCGCAAGCCTAACTACAAAACCGTAGCGACGGACTATCTTCATCTCTTTCGTTAATACCGGCGTCACGGGTGGTGATTTTACACGGCGGCGCTTTTGATTTCCTCGTAGCCACCAGCTGATAATGTTTACTACAGCACGTCCAGTGTAAGAGGGCCGATGCTAATGCGTATAAAGTGGGTTCGTTACCGCATTATTGTTGCTTGATGGATTGATGTAGCCTAAAGGTCTAGTTTTACCCGAAGTAGACTAGCCCCCACCCCAGTTCGTGCGGGCCACCCTTACCATCTGTCACGCTGCTTTGTTGCGTGAGTTTGCGCAGTTTACTATAGAGAAAAAATAGTCCTGTCATGGTAATAAAGATAAAACTAAGAAAAATGTGTTTCTACCTAACCTTTTAGGCCGGTTTAATTACTGGACGTTTCGATAAACAGTTATTGTTTCCTTACAAGATAAGAGTCGTTTCTCATGACCTTACCGTGGATAATCTCATGAATATAAAAACGTTCGAGTAAAAAGTAAGACTGTGTATACGATAACCGATACCAAGTTCTCTGTTCTTTGTACCGAGCAAAGAGCATTTAGAAACATTCCTGTTCACTACTCCTCGAGTGTTTTTTTTTTTTTTTTTTATAAAAGTGAAGCTAAGCAATAACAAAAATATAAAAGTATTTATGTTAATTAAAATAAAAGTTATTTGTGCTAAAATAGGCTACTTCAATCGCTATGTATTTATAAAGAATACTGAGTTCAATTATTAACTGTTCAATGGTTTAAGCTGCGCTATGTTGTATCGCTATATTTAACTTAAACTTTTAAAAATTTTAACTAAATTATCTTTAACGCTAAAGAGTATTTTTATTTGAATATTACTCTATAATTACGTCTGCTTTATTGATCTGGTTATCATTAGAAGCGTTTAATTTGTAAATATATGTTTTTATGGTTGGTACGAAATAAATAATCATCTTAGTTTTATTTACCGCAAAACATTTTATTGAAGCATCTAAAATGCCATTTGTTAATAAGAAGCAATAAGGAGTTGTGAATGTATGTGTAGAAAATGAAAACAATAACAGATCAAAGTTGGTTATTCGTTAACTGTAATCTAACCTGCAGCTTAATTACTGCTAATTTTAACTGCACTTTTTGTTAAAATGAATGCAATTTGTGTACAAATGATTCATAAGTGATCAACAGACTGATTCTTCTTATATTACCTACTAGCTGACCCGTACGGCGTTGCCCGTGGTGGTTGTTATTTTCAGTCTTTTTAACGTAGGCCTAATTGTATTCTTTTTAAGTGTTCAGTAAGTGAGTAGTATTTGGCTTTTATGTATATAGATCTTAAATAATAAAAGCACTATTGTCATAATAATAAAAGATCTGAAATTATGATTTTAGTAACTTTGTTCCCCCCCAAAATCACCTTCTAAAATTTCGAAATTTTTTCATACCCTTTCTTAATGAGCACTTATGGCCCTAGAGGAAGCTACATACCAAATTGCATTCCAATCCGTTCAGTAGTTTTGAAGAAAGTGTGATTTAATAACTTTGATCCCCCCAAACCCCCTAAAATTTCGAATTTTTTAAATCCTTACTCAGTAAGCACCTATGGCCCTAGAGGAAGCTACATACAAAATTTCATTCCAATCTGTTCGGTAATTTTGGAGAAATCGTGATTTAGTCATTTTTACCCCCCAAACCCCCATAAAATTTAAAAAAATTTAAAACCTTTTTTTAGTGAACACTTATGGCCCTAGAGGAAGCTACATACCAAATTTCATTCCAATCCGTTCGGTAGTTTTGAAGAAATCGTGATTTAATAAATTTGATCCCCCCAAAACCCCCCCCCCCTAAAATTTCGTATTTTTTAAACCCTTTCTTAGTAAGCCCCTATGGCCCTAGAGGAAGCTACATACCAAATTGCATTCCAATCCGTTCGGTAGTTTTGAAGAAATCGTTTTTTAATAACTGGCAAGCCCGCGCCTCGCCTTCTGCTTACATATATAGGCCTATATAGATTTAAGCTAAATCGTATACATGTCTGTTAATAGTTGTAGTGCACAATATAATATTATTTTAAATCAAGTTAATATTTGGAGTTTATTTAATCAGTTTTACTTTGCTGCTCAAATAATTTAAAAACTGTAATATTTTACTTTGATAATTATGTAGTTGTACAGCATTTAAAACGAAATATTATGAAACAATTATATAGGCCAACATGATCATATATTCAACCATTGCATGGTAATATAATTATTTATTTAACTATTGTTCAAATTAAAGTTTTTTTAGTTTTAATTAATTGCAACTCAATATAATGCATCTAAATTCATATTTCACAACTCATAGAAGTCAGTATTATACAATGTCACATTACAATGATGTATAATTTTTACCTACGTAGACAAATATAAACTTGTTTATTCATGAATAGTTTGAACATGTTTATATTTTTATTTGTCATTATCTTTATTACAATAAGAAAAACAAACGAAATAAAAAAAGATTTAAACTCGCTTTAACAACAGAACTAGCAAAATAAATTGAAATGTGATACTATAATACATTGCTTAAAATAAAATACACAAAATAGAACACAAAACGAAAATAATTTTAAATTAAAAAACTTAATGTAAATAACAACAGAAAACTTTAAGAAGAAGAAAAAAAGGATTGAAATAATGCAGCCTCCATGGGTCTGCCCGTGGATTATATTTTACGTATTACATTGCATAAGAATTACTTTTTGTATAAGAAGTTATTTTACAAATTTCCGAATATTTTGACTGTAAATACCGTAGGTGTATTGTCTTTACCGAGTAGTATTTTTAGAGGAAAATATTAGGAATAATATCGCTCTGTGCCATCAGATGCAGGGCGCAGTGGATCGCAATAACTGAAGCAGGTGACAGGGGTTGGGGGTGAAACACGACCACGCTGGAGATATTGCTATGTGGGGAGAACAACCCTTAAATTGCGTTTCTATTCCCAATGTACTGGTATCAAGAATAATGTTATTGCTATATCATTTGAATTGTTTATTCAAGTTTACGGTTTATATGAATTGCTAGGCTGGTTCGTTTAAATACGAAATTAATTTTGTGTTTAGGCAATAAGACAAGTTGAACACTTTTGTCAGTAATTATTTGTACGTATTCAAATTATTAATGTTTAAACACAAACAATAATCCACAGAGTATTAGGTTTTGATAATACTTTTATAAATCTTAATTTGATCTACGATTATTAACGCTGACGCGACATAGCTAATTTTAACGATAAAATACCTATCACAAGGGCTTTAAATGTTGATTTTCACACATCGGAGTTTTGATTAATAATACCCTGAAGGCCAGGAATTTCCTTTGAAGCGAAATTTTCCCTCTGCAATTATTATTAAGCATGCATTTACGAGGACTCTATTGAAATATGTAATTAAACTCTGAACTGTCTTTAACAATGGAAATATCATATGTCTTACTTCATTACCTGATATCTATTTCTAAATTATGTATTAGATATTTTAGAATTTTAATGTGTTAAACAGACCCTACTTTAATGTGACGAATGTGTATTTTATAAGTCGTAGATATTATTTTCAACACAACTTTTAAGTTGTATTTAGGTGTAAAATTGGTTTCAAGAAATACTAAAATTGTGATTGATAAATAAGTACCGGTTCATAAATTTAGGTGTGTATTAATATAAAATAAAATTAACTGTTCTATTCCTTATATCGCTTCAAATCTGGTTTTGTTTTTGTTCTGTAAAAATCCTAAATACAGTTATATTTCTACGAATCATACGAATCCAGCAAAATCTTCGTTAAAATTTATGAACGAATTGAAATTTGTTAGTTCACAATCGATTTGGAGAATTAAAATAGCCTGACAGTCTTATTTAAATATTAATTATAATTTACACTTTTACAAATTGTATTTTTAGGCTCTTATGTAGGTTTCTGTTTTGCATCGTTTCAGCTTTTAAATTATGCTATTTCGTTTAAATAGTCATATTAATAAATTGTTATAATTAAATTATAGTATTAAGTTTTTTTAGATGTCTGTATTTATTTTTAAAATTTTGTTTTATTAGTAAATTTTTACAGTAGGCCTATATTATGTTCATGTAACATTTAGATCACCTTATTATAATATAATACATATTATAGGCTATTGTGTTAAGATAATTTCATGTTAAGAAAATATGTTGCTTTTTTATGAATAACTGTTTTATTATTGTATTATTGTATTATTTTTATGAATGTTGGTGAAAGATATTGTCAACATTGCATAATTCTTTAAAGTAACGTTAAGTAAAACTGATGTTTTGTTATTGCAAATTAGCATTACACTCTACCAGAAATAGGTTGGTATTAGTTCTATGTTTTCAATTTTGCTTAATACAACTTTCGAATATAAAAATATAAGTAAAGAACAACTGATTTAATAATTTAAAACAAATTTGCATATTAAATATCAGACTGCGTCCATTTTGATAATACTGCCTAGTGCCTAATATAACAAGACGAATAAATGGTATGTTTTATATTAATTATACGTTACGACAAAATTATTTCTTAATTAAATTACAAGTGAAAAACATATACCAAGACCGGGAGTTGAACTCGGGACCTTCACGTTACCGTCGTGATGCTCTGCCCACTGCGCTACCCTGATATCTCCCGATATTGGTTGATGTTATCTCACTTGTACGGTTTTACTGCAATTATTAAATTAACAGATTGAATACCTCGTGTATAGGACATTGAAAACAATCTCAATCCTTATTTCGCAGCTTACAGTGGTGTTATTATTATATTTTTTTTTCCGCTTACACACTTCCTCAGAAAGGAATTGGAAAGTGTGTAAGCGGGGGGTAAAAATAATAATAATAAAATTATTACATTAAAAGTGATACTAATTCAAAGATTAATTGAATAACCTTAGTTGAACATACATTTAAATATACCCAATAAAGTATTTTCAACTCAAAGATATAATGAATACAGATCGTTTATCTAAAACGGTTGTTTTACATAGAAGTTATCATTTTAGTAAAAACTAAACTTGCCAAAATTGCATGCTGAACTTTGTCGTTCAATTAATTAAATACCCCTAGCTATAAAATAATATACCCTGAAAAAACTTGTTTTGTATACATTGGGTTTTCAATTTTACTTGTACGACTTTTTTTGGAAAACGCTGTTAAAAATTCATCGCCAGTGACTCGGTTCGAAGCTGCAACCATAACAAATTCGTACGTCTTAACTGTTGCTAACTGAACTTCAAGTCTACCGACACAGTTATTACGTCATTTCGAATAACTGTATTGACGGATAAATTGTATTGCTATGAAGTTATGCAATACAAACGTACAATTTCTGGGGTAAAGTTATTGCAGTCTGTTTATATCAAACGTGATAATTGCGATTACAAATAACATGAACAATTTCATTTAAACTACTGGCTGACCCTTGGGAAATTTTCAACAGTTAAGAGTGCTTACCTGATTTAGTACGTTTATTTAATTCAGTTATTTACGTTTATTTATTTGCTTAGGTTTATAAATAGCAATGCATATAGATTTATAACGCTTTACGTTGATTTGAATTGATTGATTTGCTTAATAGACTACACTTGCATGTACAATGTAAACACTCTAACTAACAGCTGTCACGTTAGTTAAACAACAGATTGTTAATAGATGGCGCCTTTCATTAGGAATCATAATAAACTTTGATATGAAGTTTTATTTAATATTTTTTTTACGAAAACATTAATTTTAAGCTATACGTTTATTTTTCATCACTAGCGGGGAACATAGCTTAAAAATTATGTTTAACATTATTTCGATGAAGAATTAAGGGAGATATGGCGTTGCAACAAAAAACATATTTCATAAATAATATAGTAACTTATTTGATTTATTTTAAATATAAAAATGAAAATGTTATTCAAATGTGCATGGTGTCTGAAAAAATGAGTCTTTTTTAATTTAAAAATATATGTAAGAACAATTTTAAATTTCAACCTTAACCTTCCGGGATTGAATTATTTAAATGCTTTAAAAATATTCACCACACTTTAATTTAAAGACAGTTTATTTGAAATTTGTTTATTGAAACTGCAAAGGAAGCTAATTTGAGTGCCACATTTATTTGTATAAAGCATACCAAACAAAACTCAGTCAAAACGCTCAACATATCACATTTCAAATTCAAAAAGGTTAGATCTGGATCGCGTCCCAAAGAGAAAGAAAAAACGATCTTCGTATCGACTGAATATGGCAACATCTTACCTAAAATAGTCACTTCTACCTTCCCTAAACTTAACAGAACTATAGCATTCCAAACCAGTAACACCGTCAAACTATTTTTTTAACCCAAAAACCCAAGACATATAGAAGACCAAACAGGTGTGTATAGATTGACTTGCGACGATTGCGAAAAGGTTTACATAGGCCAAACCGGGAGAACATTTAAGACTCGATTTAAAGAACACTTGCCAAAAAGATCAATTTCAGGCAACAAATCGAATTTTGCCCGCCATCTAATTGACGAAAACCATAGTTACACGAGCCTGGAAAATAACCTGAAACCAATTAAAATATGTACCAAAGGGAGATAATATATATGAACGCAGTCGAGGAGTACGAGATCTATAAGGCGTTCAAATCTAAAGATGTAAACGGCGAACACCAATTATTAAACGACCAGCTGAGTTTTGACTCGAATACGTTATATGATACGGCGATAAGAATCCAAAAAGCCCGCGGTAAGAACAGGTTCAGAGTGCGCGAGACAACAGACTGACAGTTGCCGGCCGGTCGCCAGAAGGTGTACACCTAAACGTGAAATGTGCTATGTGTGTTTTGTGTAATTTAATTTTAATGTATGACGACCTCAATTGAGTAATTTTGTGTCTGATGATGGGATAAAAGTCCCGAAACGCGTCACTAACGAATATAAAGAAGAGGTCACGTGACGGAAGAAAAGAAGGTAAGAAACTTTATTTTTAATAAATCAGTGACCTGGATACTGAAAATGAATTCATTATATCACATGACGTTGCATCAAAGTCGGATGGTTTTAATTTGAGATAAATCGTTACGAACAAATTTTCCCTCTGTATAATATATTATAAATAAATAATCAAAGTAAATATATATTATACATTAGGTCACTGATTCAAAATCAAAAATTTTTGTAAAGTTTTCAATATTTTTGAAGAACAGGATGTAAATAGAACTGATTTTGAATTGATGTAACGTTTAAATGTAATTGTGGAGAGAATTATATACAGGATGATCAACTCAAGATGGCAACCATTGGGATCTCGGAAACTATAAAAGTTACAACAAACTTTAAATGAGGAACCTTCCCTACTTTTTCCCTTGCATTAAAAATACAATATTAAAATTTCCAAAACCTCCGCCATTTTTCCAATATGGCGGCCTTTTTCAAATGGAAACCCCTATTTTTATGTAGATTTTCGATTGAGAACACAAATTAAAGACATTTTTATTCTTTTGTAGTTTTTCCTAAACCCAACCGTTTATGAGATACAGCCTCTCAAAAATTTTCTATTTTATGTGATTTTTTAATTAGGCCACCATTGGGATCTCAGAAAGTATTTTTTTTACAGCAAACTTAAAATGGGGAAACTTTCCTTGTTTTATGAGAAATTAAAAAAAGCAGTTATACTATTTCTAAATAGCCGCCATTTTCCAATATGGCGGTTAACTTTGAAATTTCTAAAGGAACCCCCGGATAAGATTTTACATGCAATTTTAAGACGTTTTTATTCTTGGTGTTTTTTTTTATAAACTTAACCGTTTAACCGCTAGGAGCGCTAAAAGTTTCAGAAACTCATACTTATTTCAACAATTATTAGAGGCATGTTTCACCATTTATTTGCAATCAATAAAATTTAACTCAAAGTGCAATATTTTGTGCAATGGAATGTTAAAAAGCTGTTGCAATTATAGACAAATAATTTATTTTATAAAAAAAAGTGTTGCGTTAGCGATTTTGTAACAATAATTTAAGTACGTTTTTTTTGTAGGGAAGGTAACCCATTTAAGGTTTATTGTAACTTTTATAGTCTCCGAGATCCCAATGGTGGCCATCTTGAGTTGATCACCCTATATAGAAAACAAATATTGCAATACAGTTATATTTATACGGGTGTCGCCAAACTCTCTGGTCCCCTTTTGTGGATTTGTTTTACGGAGCTGACGTTTTCTTCTGTCTGTTTTTTTTTTACAAAAGAATTTATATCTATAAAACGGTTTAACGATTGAGTTCAAACGACCTGAAGCCATAACTAAAACTTATATTTTAAGTAAAATTAACTATTATATAAAATCGTCCGTTTCAAAATGGGGACTGTTTGAGAAGTTTAAAAATAAATTACCCAAAAACCATACAATTAAAAAAGATTTTTCAAGATACAGTTTGTGTAGCCCTTTTAAATCCCAATCGGATGGTGTAACTACCAAAAGAATCCGATCAAGGATAGTAGTTAAGTTAAAGATAATAACAGCATACGTAACCACAATATTGTTGTGTTCCTTTATCCAAATGTTTTGACTGTGAGACCATTCTATAGCGAATCAAAAGGGCTAAAAAGTGCCCCCCCCCCCCCAAAGTACAAAGTTAAATTCTTTTTTAAATATACAGTTTTTGAGTGATTTAGGTTTGAAACTCATGATTGTATTTAATCGTTAATTTTTTTTAAGATAGATCATTGTTAAATTAAACTTTATGCCAAGTTTGAACTCAATCAGTCAAACATTTCTCTAGATATAAAAATTATGTTGTGCAAAATTCAAAATGGCGGATATCTGGAACACGAAGCGTTTCCTGTCCTATGTTTATATTAACTCTTTTCTTAATTTTATCTATAGAATAAATAAAACTTAACTATTATCCTTCATCCAAAAAAAGATAGCATTGACATTTTTAAAAAAATTTACGGTTTATGTTACAGTTGCCATTTTGAAACGCATGATTTTGAATAAAAATAATAGCTTATTTTAATTAGGCCTAAAATAGATCATTGTTACTTTAAACTTCGAGTCAAGTCAGAACTCAATCTGTCAAACCGTACTCTAGATACAAATTATTTATTAAAAATCAAAATGGATTCATTTTGGAAAACAAAGTGATTCAAGACACAATTTTTTTCTCATTCTTATGTGCTGAATCATATCCTAGAATAATGCAGAGTAATTACGAAACATCCTGCATATACATAAATATCTTTGTAAAAGTATGCAAAACTTCCCAATATTGTGGTTGTGTATGCTGTTTTACTTTAACTCTATTATCCTTCTACCGATTGTTTTAATAGTTACGCTATCCGATAGGTAATTAAAAGGGTTGCTAAAAAGGTATCTTGAAAATGAAAATTTTTGTTAAAATGTACGGTTTTGGAGAAATTTAGGTTTGAAATTTTCAAACAGTCGCCATTTTGAAATGCATGATTGGATATTATCGCTTTTTTTACTTGCAATAAATCATTAGGTATAACTTCATGTCAAGTTTGAACTCAATCCGTCCAACAGTTCTCTAGATAGGCCTATCAATTATTTTGTAAAAAACACATACAGACAGACGAAAAATTAAGCACCGTAGACCCATGTTTATATTGTGAAACATATTTGTCTAAATCCCAGGAACAAATCCACAAAAGGGGGCCAGGGAGTTCGGGCCACTCTGTATAGTACTTCTGTGTAATCTTACATACCTATTTAGATCATAAAAGGTTTTTCTTGTAAAGCTTTTTTTCTTTAGCTATATTGAACCCATTTTATTCATTTTTCTGTAGGTTGAAAATAGTTTCTTCGGTAGGTCTATATTCTGAAATTAATATTATAATAGAGAAATTTCTTGTATTTTCTCACTGAAATGTTAAAATCCTATGCACTTTTACTATAAAACTTATCTATCAATCAATTTGGAAATGCGGGTTTTCTAAAGTTTAATTATTTGAAAGTTTTTTTGTTAATAAATATTACAATTTTCATCAAAAACTAATTTATTAACATCGTTCCAGTAGGAATGTATAAAAGTGCGTTAAACCAACAATTATTTTCATTATTTACATAAAGTTTTCTTCTGAAAAACACTCTTTTGACTGGAATCCTATAAAAATAATTCGGTCACGCAGCTGAACCAATGACGTGAGTTGAAAGAATTTCCAAAATTAAGTTTATACGTATTCCACTATTTGGGAAATGAGTCCATTCATGCAGGCCAGCTAGTACGAAATATCGTATATTAGATGAATTTGTTTTTTGCTCAACCACTTGCCCCGCATGTCGCGCAGCTCCGTTCCAGTCGCAGCGGAAATACCGCTTAGCGATTTTGCACCTTACCCTTGCAGCCTCGTAGCGGACAAAATCGTTTTTGGTGCTTCTTTTAGGAAACTGTTATGGTATTTTTCGTTTTAAACGTCATAGGGGGAACTAGGCGAGCTATAAGGCAGTGAGAAAAAACTAAATGTGCATAATAATATATAGATATATAAAAGCCAAATACCACTAACTCATCACGATTTACAAAAAACTATAGAACGGATTGGAATGAAATTTGGTAAGTTACTTCCTCTAGGGTCATAGGTGCTCGGTAAAAAAGGGTTTTAAAAAATATAAATTTTACTAGAGGTTTGGGGTGTCAAAGTTACTAAACCACGATTTCTCCACAACTACGGAACGGATTGGAATGAAATTTGGTATGTAGCTTCCTCTAGGCCCCTATATGCTTACTACGGAAGAATTTTTTTTTAAATCTAAATTTTAGGGGGGTTTGGGCGGTCAAAGTTGCTAAAAATCCCCATAAGAAATGCATAGTATAATATATTTATTGATATATATTTTTTGTTAATATACATATAACTTTGATTTGTCTATTCCGTCAAGCCGGATTGGGCCAGCTAGTCTCTTATATTTATATTTTTAGATCAAATAAAATAAAAGATGCATTCTAGTAACAAAAATCTCAAATAACTGTTACGTCTTATCAAAAACAATTCTTCCGGTTGTTAGATTTTTTGGTTAACGAACTCGTCCAAGCCTCTTAGAAATCCAACATGTTTGGACAAACTCGTACGTAATAGGCTATGCGTCTGTTAAAGTGCGCATACATATAATTTTCAATGATACATCAAAACTTGTTCTGGGGACCTTGTTCGGTGCTCATAATAACAATTAACTAACAGTTACCTTACGGTGTAATACAAATATAGACATAGGACCTATAGACCTAGGATATATAGACGTTTTCTCGCAATTAATGGAGCGGCGTGAATTCATGGGTTCGGCGTGCTAAGCGCTCAGAGCAGCGATCACATAGTTTAGAACATTTAACTCGTGAAAACAAAGCTATGGTACACATTTATAATATGTTCGTAAGAAGTTCTAAGAAATGACCGCTTGAGGTGAGAATTACGCAGCAGGTTATACGCGAAGACATAATACTTATTTGTTATTTTCGTCTCCAATTAAATAAATATTCTCTTAACTACATTTTGTAATTCATTTTTAATCACTAGAGATAAATGAAATGAACTGGTGAGCGATGTAGTTATCATTTAAATTCTTAATGAGTGTTATCGATTCACCACTTTGAATAAATAATGAATTATAAATTTGATAAACAGGAAGACAGTATGTGTCTATAAATATTATAAACATGATTACAGTTTCAAACATTAAAATAAATTCGTGTGCAATGAAAATTTGTTCATACTTTATCGAATTTTTACTTCCATATACAGGTTGTTTCAGTAATTCGGAGTTAATTTCAGGGAGTGGTTGCATTGGGTCAAAGTAGAAACATCCTATAAACAAATGTCTAGAAACGCTGCTAAAATGCTGCTCATTTGATTTTTACTAAATAATTTATAAATCTAGAAAGGTTTTACCAATTGAGTTGAAATTGTTCACGTTACTCATCAACGTAAAGACCAATTTTGACAAAAAATAACTATCTTTTCAAAGTAAATCGTTTCAAAATGATGGTTATTTGAATTTGTTTAGTGCGAAAAACTTTAAAAACATTTTTATTGTAAACATCAGGGTACATTTTTGAAGGCCATTTAGTTTCCCATCATATAATAGAACGTTTGAAAAAGGGTAAGAGTATATAAGAGTCTATTAATTTAATGCAATTTTATCATATAGGTACCCTACCGCTGATCAATGCATATTAATAAAAGTTGTATTACTGTTACACTATGTTCCATCATTAACAGCAATACCATTCGATAAGAAATGTAGCAGGCTACCAAAATTTGCTCTTTACTTTTTTACTTTAACTTAGTTTTAATACAAAGAGTGTTTGAGCTGTAGACTTTTATAAGTTATTAGTTTGTAGTCCTTCTAGCTTTAAGAATAAACATTGCAATGGTTTAACTATAAATTTCAACAGTGTGATTTTTTTTTAACTTGTAAGGTAGAAGTTACTTTAATTAAGTCTTTCTACTAACCTAAGTAGGTTTTACTCTGTAACGTAAATAATAAGCAAATAAAGATGGCTTAGTGCTTGTTATGACAGTTAAATTTTAAGGTTTGCTTATTTATATGTACATACCTGTGGTAAATTATGCGCTACGCCCACAAAGGTTGAGGAGGTAACCTTCTTGTTGAATCACGATGAGCGGACAGTTGAAGATTATTCGGATGATGAAGAAATGGAGGTAACACTTTCCCTGGAGGAGGCTGGGGCGGAGGCGGTAGAGCAGGACTGCACTCGTAGAGCGGAGGAACCCTGGGAAGTCGACGAGTAGAAGACCTGTAGGAGCTTTTCTTAACGTCGGGCATCGCGAACTTCAATTTCTGCCAGAAAAGACGATCGCCCCACTCGATGCACGTGTTGGTCTTCAGGTAAAGTCTTAGATCGGGATCAAGATCGCGCTGTGGTATATCGCCCAACAATATCACAATCATTCTCCTTCGACGGTCTTTTAACACTTCGTGCAACGCCGACTTGAATTCGAAACGACACCATTCCGATTGTAAAAAGTTTTTAGACAGTACTACGATAGTTCGTCTCGAAGACTCGACTGCTTCTACTATAGTATCGGCTACGTAAGCGCTGACGTTAAAATCCCTGTAATGTAAACACAGTCTGTAAGCCGGCTCACCTTGTTCTAACCCGGGTGCAAGCACTTGGCGGACGTAAGCGTCGTCTTTCACACTATAACTAACATAAGCGTCGAACAACCTGTCTTCGTTTTCGAACGCTGTCGTCTTGTAACACATCCGTAAGCCACATTTCGAATAAATCCAAACCCTCAACTCCTTCCTATACATGAACACACCGCACACTAGGACGATACTAGTGACAAACGCACAACAAGCTAATAAGAAAAAAGACAAATAGTCGTCGATAACGTGGCGCCCGACCATTCCGCGAGAGCCGCCGGTGAAAGAAGCGCAATAAGTTCCGTTAAAGTTTTTTATCGGTGGTCCTAGCACATTTGTTTTGTTATTTATGACGCAAGATATTTTATTCGCTTCAACTACTTTGGAAAAGTTTTCCTGGAACCAACTTCGAAAATCTTGCAAGTATTTACAATCGCACGACCATTGGTTTTCGGCTAAACCGATTTCCACCAGGTACGGGTTTAACGCGAACTGCCAAACTGCAAACTGTGACAGCCTATTTCCATCGAGGCGCAGGACCTGTAGCTGTTGTAGACTGACGAAAGTCCTGTTGTCGATATAATATATTTTATTCCTTTGAAGATAAATTTCCTTAATGCTCTCCAAGCTGGACAGTTCGAATCCAAGCAGTTCCTGTATGTGGTTGTTTTCCAAATGCAAAACTAGTAAACGTTTCAATCCGCTGAATGTGTTGTTATTAATGGACGCGATGTTCGAGTTGTTGGCGTATAAAACTTTCAGATTTTTACGACCGAGAAACGAATGGCTGGAAAGTTCGCCGAAATTATTTCCGTCGATGTACACTTCTGTAGCGTCCATGGGGATCCTACTAGGCATCTGGGTGTAACCGGCCGCCGAACAATCGACAATATTCGCCGACCACGTTCCGTCGAAATAACAAGTGCAATTTGTCGGACAAATCATTTCACAATCGCATGCATCGAAATCACAACAGGTGCACAAGGCGAAACAATGTGTTTTGTACGAACAAAGGAAATTCGACGGTTCGGCTTCTATCAACGGAACGTACATTCTGTCTCTATTGTACAACAGTTTACAATATATACTTTCCAGGTCCATCACATGCGGGTGTGTCCTATGGTCGAGCCTATTGATTCGTTGTAACCATTCCATTCCGCAATCGCACTGGAACGGATTTCCGCCGATGTAAAACTCCGGCAAAGGTCGTTCGACATCGACTGGGGATAAAAGTAACGCACTTAAATTCATTCCGACAATTTGATTTGCATATAAATCGACTCGCGTTAAATTTGTTTTCTTTAGAAAAGTGTGAGCTTCGACGTCGTCTATTAAATTATCGTTTAAAAATAAAAGTTCAATGCTGTTCGGAATGGACGATGACGTCACCCTCGTCAATTTGTTAAAACTAGCGTCGAGGGTTTGTATTTTTATCTCGGAGTCCAGGCCGTAGTGATTGCCCAACTCGGAAATTATATTTTTATGAACGTCTAACCAATGTAAATCTTTAGGGAATAAAGAATAATCGAACCATTCCAGTTGGTTGTCGGATATGTTTAACCATAACAAACTAGGTATGTCTTTAAAGAGACCGTTTATATCTGACAACTGATTTGCATCGAGTCTAATCGCTTGAAGGTTGCTATTTTCGGTAAAAGCTCCGTTTTCGACGTACTTAATTTTATTTCTAGACAAATTAAGGATCTGTAAAGACGGTAGACCTGAAAACGATTCCTTGCTTATATTTTTTATCTGGTTTCCTAAAAGTCGTAATCCGTATAAATTAGTCATTCCATTAAACCCAGGTTCGTCGATCGATGAAATCGTATTTTCTCCTAAATCCACTGTCTTCAACAACAACATGTCTCTCAACGCTAAAGGAGCTGAAGTCAATTTATTTCCATTTAAGTATAAATCTTGCAAAGACGTACAATTTCTAAACGCATCCGGATGAATATTTTCCAATAAATTGTTGTCAAACGACAGCAGGCTTAACACAAATAGACCGTTCAAAGCCGATGCGTCTAAATAAGTGATTTTATTATAAGAGAGAACTAGAGTGTGAAGGTTATTCATAGGAGTGAAAGTATCGGGCGGTATCGTTTCTAATAGATTGTGTTCCAAGTTTAGAATCTGCAGTGTGTACAAGTCGTGGAAAAGTGTCGGGTCTAATTTGGATATACGATTGTGAGAGAGATTTAAAAGAACTAATCGAATTAGACCGGAAAATGTACCGCTATTAATCCAGGCGTTCGTTAGTTGATTCCGTGATAAGTCTAAAGCGAGTAATTGGTTTAGGTTAGAGAACAATCTAGGAGAGAGAACGCTGATGGAATTATTTTGAAGATAAATCTCTTTGATGACGTCAGCGCAATCGCGAAACAGTTCCGGTGGAAGAGCGACGACTTTATTGTTTGATAAATTAAAAATCTGGAGCCCTTTTAGTCCGGCGAGGGCTCGATCGGCTACCATAGATATTTCGTTGTCGTGTATATAAAGTTCTTTCAATCTTCGTAACGCACTAAAACCGTTTATAGGCATTAAAACGAAATGATTCCAACTCGTATCTAAAATTTGAATATCCACGGTACAAGGGCTGTTTGCCGGTTTACCCTGTGTTTCTGGTTCTATTTCTTCTTGTGTGCTAATTAATGGCTGTGGAGGCGGCGTTTTTTCCCTGAATCCTAAATCACTGATATCTTGTAATCTATTTTTGCTCACGTTCAAGTACACCAAATTCGCCATCGGACAGAATATACTGTCAGGAAACGACCAAATATTATTAGTACTCAAATCGAGGCGTTCCAACTGTCGGACGGGGATGAAACTGTCGGCCGACACTTCTAAACTCATTGAAGGCCAATCTGTATTTCTCGTCCTGACAGTTAAATTTCTCAAATTTTGTAAACCTATTAAAACTTCAAAAGGCCATTTTCCAAGTTTACAATAATCTAATATCAATTCCCGTAGTCTACTTAAATGTGAAAAACTTCGATTATCCAACGAACTTTTCGATAGCAACAATTCGTTACATTCGATCCTGAGAGAGGTAGTGTATTCAGACGGGATTACGCTGAAGTTTGTCGTATCGAATTCACTGTTAATTGTTCTGAGTTTACAACTAAGCGCTACCTCGTCCCCGCCCGAATTGGCACTCGCAGTTTCAGGGATCCACCAGTGACAATCGTCCGGAGCGTCGTACCGCAGGGGCGGTACCGTAGGCTCTTCCGAATTTCCGAATACCGCCCCAAAATAAAGGTATAATATTACCAGGCAGTTATTCATAGCTATTCTTATATAGAACACTTATTTCATTTTTAATATTGTTTTAAGATCTGTACTAGCCAAATTAACTACGTTCAATAAATGTGATTACTATACTTGACTGTAGTAGGGTGATTTTCATATTTCAAAATTAAGTCTACGATCGTAGAATTATATAAATCATAAAAGTCCAAAATTAAATATTTCAATTAATAATAAAAACCGGAATAAATTGCATTCGTAATATTCGGCAATAAATATCAAACATTAAAGATAATGTCCCTTAATTTAGGATAACTCGTGTTTATATTAGGGTGATGTTTTCAGTTATGAAAAATATGATTTATAATAAATACCAGTAACATATTAGCTCCTTTATCCTTGTATATCACAATTTTCACTGTTTATTTTAACACTAAAAAATATATTCGTCGAACACTTAATCTAATCTTTCCTCTCGTTTAGAGAAATTATACATTTACTGCGAATTACACTAAAACACACATCACTCGATATCCTACAATAGATTTGTAATACGTAAAGACACATTTGATTTGTAATATTTAAAGCGAGCTACGCGAACGAACAAGACAGAGTTAAATATGAACCTTCCCGCGCGTTACATCAGACAAGACTGGCCCAGCGAGCAGTTAGCACTGACTACAAAACCTCTCCAACCCTCCTGCCGAGAGCCTACGATGGTTTACGATCTATCACGAGTCCCCCTCCACCGTCACAAACCAACTATGAACCTCCGACCACCCCCTGCACTCATAACTTGTTCGACTCACCCCTCGTGGGCCCTTTTTATGCTGAGAGGGGTTGACTTAGTCGGGGAGTTGGTCTTTTTATTTTCATTCCATCTGAATCAAAAGAGAGTAGATTTAAACGATTTAATATTTTTGTCCACAGTATTTGAGTTTAATTGGAATCCGGGAATGTGAGTTATGAATTATTAAGGGCATTTCTAAACGCCCCATCTAATACGTAAAAAGGAGTTACTTTGGATGTATTTATGTTCACTAAAGTCGGGAAACCCGTAATCCATTATACAAAGTTGTAACGAGGTTCATCTCTTTTATATTAGTTTCAATGAGTAGATTAATTTTTATTTGCAGAATAATTTCATGTTTTTGTTTTAAACATCATTTTGTACTTCATTGCGTATATTTATCTGAAACTAATTAATTTAGATGAAAACGCCAATTTAGTATGCATGAATCGTATTAAGGTCAAATGACTATAATTTAATATTAACTCCAATACTACAGATACAAGTAAAATTTATTAAAAATTAGGTCATAGTTACATGCAAAATCTAAATTATACTTAGAAGTTAAAATGTCTACGAGACCATTATAATGTACACAATGTTCGTAATTTTGCAAATCTTTTAGTTTGTTTATTTGTTTCTCATTTCTTATTATTTTGAGAAAACAATTAATAACGAAACAACATTTTGCAAGGTAAATTTATCAACACAATATAAGTTAAAACATAAATGCTTTACTATACATAATCAACAGTGAAGTATACTACTTTGAAATGCATTCATGACTTGTGCATAAATTAAAATGTGTATGGTGCAAACAAAACATAAAAAGTTAATAACATAAATGACAAGCAGGAGTTCGTTAGTTTGATTTACTTTTACTTTTCTTATTTATAAACTTCAGTCAAGTACTAAAGTTTGTAAATAAAAGAGAGTGCATACAAATTCTTATTGAAGTGTTTATGTCTTATTTCTTATTACTTTGCAAAAATTAAAGTTTTTATATCATTCAATATTAACTGTGCTGTCACAAATATGTAATATAAAGCGGAGACAAATGTATAAATATTTTAAAATATGTATATATATATTTTTTTTAACATTTATATTTTGTTTCTGTAAATGTATAATATTATAAGTTAAGATGAAGATACCAGAAACTGGCACATACTTTCTCACAAACATATTTAAATTATTAAACAGATTGACAGTGACTTCAATATTGTAGGAGAGGTGATTTTAAACTAGGAGATTAACTAATAAATATTATTATTATTAGCTAGAGATTTCGAAAAATTCCATTGATTTCGAACAAATTGGCACCAAACACGTAAATTAGACCTGTATAGATGCACGAAAAAGGTTTTGAAAAATTTTGAAAAACAACCAACTTTATGGCCAAAAAACCCCCCAAAATCAGTTATTATTATTATTATTATTAGCTAAACGAGAATTTTTAGAAAGATGCGGTTTTTTACGTATGGTAGGGGACCATTAAACGCTACAAATAAGGCAAATTTTATCAAAATCGTTAGAGCCGTTTTTTTTATAAAAAAATAAAAACTGATTTTGTGGAGGATTTTTTGCAAAAATGGGGGTTGTTTTTCAAAAATTTTCAAAACTGTTTTTCGTGCATCTATAAAGGCCTACTTGACATGTCTGGTGCAAATTTGTTTGAAATCGATCGATTAGTTGTCGCACTAGCTTTGTATACCTACAGACATACATACATACAGACAGTCATTTTGTAAAAACCACTTTTTTGACTCAGCTGGTCCCAAAACGGATGTTTTGACAAAAATCTCAACATCGATTTTTTTTTGCGATCACTATACTTACTCTATACTATAGTATAGTGAGAAAGTAAAAGGAATGGTGTCTATTACCAATGTTAGTGTTGACATATTGTTAATAATAATTTCATTGATATTTTGTTTATTTTATCATCTTTACTTCGAGCCTACAGGGTTTACAAAGGATAGATATTACACCAAATTACAACCGGACAACAGTTACATTCAAGCCATTGACAGCTTTTAGATTAACCTAAGCTCACCCGACCCTCAAATTAACTGCATAAAAACCTTTTTACGTGCATCTATACAGGCCTAATTGAAGTGTTTGGTGCAAATTTTATCGAAATCGATCCAATAGTTATCTCTCTAGATAATAATAATAATAATATTTATTAGCTGTTAATCTCCTACTTTAATAAATCACATCTCCTACCCCACCTATAATTATGAAGTCAAAGTGAATCTGTTTAATAATTTAAATATGTTTGTGAGAAAGTATGTGCCAGTTGCTGGTACCGTTTATTTTGCATACTGTTTGTGAGATTCACTGTTTTGTAAACCTAACAAATTTGAAATATTAATTTACCAGGATCAGACAAAGAGTAATGCATAAGCGATTGATAACGTAAAGAAAAATGGATTCGAAGAAAAATATTAAATTGAAAATTAAAATGAAATATTTCCTGCAGCCTTCCACTGCGATTTAAAAGCACTCAGTAGTAATAAAAATGATTGATGCTAAGTACCTCTGATTTCGTCCTACAAATCACTTCTCGAGGGGTTCCTGGGTGAAGGGTGGAGAGTATTGAGTCAGGTTAATTTTGTTGCGCATTTTAAATGAATTATAAGTTCAGTTTTTATTTAACTTATCCTGTGAGCTTTAAGTCTCGATTTTATTTTAAATTGCTCGTTGTAAATAATCATTTACAATGATAATTCTCTTTTTGTTTTATTTTACTTCAATATTTAAAGGATGGATAGTGATGTATTACTTTCTTATTTAACAGTGCATAATCCTGTTGGTTTAAGCTATTTATTTAAATTAAATATTTCATTATACAAAAAAAATTGTTTTTAACTAATTAAGTCAAATGGGTTGCTAATTAAGCTATTTTGTAAAATAATAATTTTGGCAAAATGTAATAGGAAAATCACTACTTTTTTCTATAAAACTCGGTAAAAAGCTAATAGTACGACAATAATTCCGTAAATTAACAGACGTATATTTAAGTTGATATTCCTTAAAAGTACTTTCTTTTTTATTTTAATTTTGTGTCTTATTAAAAATATAATTATGTATTTTTTTATTTTAAATTCATTTATGGTGGTACAATTTGTATTTTTAGTATAAGTCAACTTTAAAATATTTTAAGGTTGTTTTTTGTACCATTTTTTTCAAACGTACTTACTTACAAACGTAAAAAATATACCTAAATATGAAGAAAAACATTGGTAAAATAAGTGGAAAACGTCCTGTAGTACTAGAAGTTATTTAGAAGTATATATTTTTTTCTAAAAAAAACAAGAATTTAAAATTTTTAGGAGAATGCGATTGAAGAAAATCTTGCCTAGTGCACTTGCATTGGCACAGAAATAACTGGGTGATTCAAGTTTGAAATGTTTATCTATCACATAAGTCCTTTAATTCCCTAAATACATATTAAGCAATTTAGGTACTACATTTACCAGAAAAAAACTACACAGTAAAAAATTTCCAACAAAATAAAAGACAGCAAAATAAAAAAGTACAACACCTGAAAAAAATACGTAAAAAAACCGGTATAAATACTAGTGAATCCTGATTTCATTGTATTATTCTTGTGCAGGAATCATGTACATTTTTCTTTCTATATTTTGTCATTTTCATCTCTTTTAAGTGTTAGCATTTCGTCTAAATATTTCCTTAATCTGTTTAATAGGCCCTATTGTGATTAAATATTTTTTTAATTATTTTTGAATTTAAGTAAACCAAGTAAATTATTTAGGTAAATTATTGGTCAAGGAGCAATACCGAACAATTTAAAATATAGGCCTAGGCCTATGTATAAAGTTTCACTCAAATATTGAAAACTAATTCTAGACGTATTATCACACATGTTCACTCATAAACATCATTTGCGTGTTTATTATCGAAGGCTACTGACAAGTTCTATTGTAGAATAGACTTTTAAATAACGTAACCGAAAAACAAATATACTATCTACTTTTTTAATATACGCTTTTTATATTAAATACAATGTATAAGAAGAACAATTTAACATAACCTAAAGTACTGTGCATTTTAATAGACATAACATCCTGTTTAGAGTCAGTCTTTCATTAAATAAAGGGCGTGAAAAATCTGTAATACCTGGGCAGCAATTTGGAGACTGATCACCGTGTCTCCTACTGCGCCGGCGCCCCGTGGCTCTTATCCTCCCTGAAGGGATGACAAGGGACACCTGCTTTGTTACTAATTGGCTAAATCATGCTTCGTCATTCCCAATTTAAAGGACAATTTAATGTAAAACATCCTTCACTGGAAATGTCGTTTATCACAATACAATCAAGACTGTGCGTTACCGACTTTAATTATAAAAAAGTAGACTATTTACAATTGTTGTACACTATTAACAGTTTACCGACTTATTTTATTTATTTATTTATTTTATTTATTTATTTATTGTTATATAACATTTTACATATAGCAAGAGCTATAAAACTGGTGACATTGTCCTCAACATAAACCATAATAACAAAACACAAACACAATAATACACAGTGCAATAACACCGAACATAAATTTCATAACCCTATGATTAAAATCACAATTACAACTATACATTTTTTAAAACATAAACAGAAGATTATTATAAAAGTTCTCAATACATATCAACATTTTATAAGTCATTAAAATTACCCAAGTCATCATCTAAATACTCCTGAATACTATAATAAGCCTTTTTTAACAGAAATGCTTTCAATGTCCTCTCAAATACTAATGCATTTTCAATTTCTTTAATACACAATGGAAGATTATTTAAGAATTTTCTCCCCACAAAATCAGAAGTCCTTGAAGCTATATTTAAGCGATACCGAGGCAACACGAAATTATTTTTTGCCCTCGTGTTATATTGATGCTTCTTTTCGTTATTGCAACCCGTAATGTATTTCACCCTGATAAACATTATTGTCTCAAGAATATACAGTGAGGGAAGTGTCAATATTCCTAACCTCTTAAATAGAGGTTTGCAAGAATTAGTTTTCTTAGAAAAAGTCATACAGCGGATATATTTTTTTTGCATTTTAAAAATGGAATCAACACCCACTGCACAGCCCCACAGTAATACACCATATCGCATTACTGAACAAAAGCTACCATGATAAATCATTAATTTACTTTTTTGATCTACTATACTCCTTAATATTGACATTTGAAAACATGCTGCATTAAGTTTTTTTTTTTTGAGTATGTTTAAATATGTTTTCCAGCTTAAAAACTTATAAACGTTAAATAAGATATATCTAACTGTTATTTTGTAACTAATATATTTATAGCTAAACTTACCTGTTATCCATCTTGTGAGTTTGTTCTCCGTGTTTATTACATGTGTGTTTCCAGAAATATGTCTACATGAAGTTTTTTCTTTATTTTGACTTAAATATGGCCACCTACTGAATTACCTCTTGGCTTTACAGAACCACATCGTATATTTATTGAATAGTATTAATTTGCCAAAACTAAATTTTCAAAGGGTAACCTATTATATTATATAAAATGTTCTACAAACACAGATTTGTGTTTGTCGCACATTTACTGTATATTATTGTTTTCATTTTATGAAAAAATGAGTGAAAGTTTATCGCCACGAGGACATTCGAACCCCTCTGATACTGGGATATTAATCATATTGGCATTGCGCGATGAAAATAGCAAGGCAGGTAAATTTGAGGCATGATACGTGTAGAAAACTAATCGGGGTGTTTTGCAATCAATCACTTGTCTGACGCAGATCGCCTCCAGCAGGAAGAGTAAAAACATCAACCCAAAGCTTAGCACAAAGCAGGACCAAAGTTTCACAATAGTATAACCTACAACAAAGACAGTGATACTGTCACGATAAGCTAAGGGAGAAGCCATACGGGACGGTGTGACAGCAGGGTGGAGGGTTGAAATGTGTTTTATAGTGGTTGGTTTTTTTTTTGGGATAGAATGCAGCCAACAGAAAATAGACCCTAACGACATCCAACCTTTGTGAAACATCGTCAAACGTAAAACACCTGAACCAAATGGTTTCCGAAAAAAATAAATAAAACAATCTGCCAATAAAAAAAAAAATGTCTACTGAGAATTATAAAATATTGCTTTTGGCTGTAGTAAGTATGACTTAAAAGTGGTCTTTTCGCACTTTATGTAGGAGATGAGACATTATTTCAAGACGGTTTAATTTCGCAGAATTAAAAAAAGAAAAAGTTTCGGAAAGAATTAATAATCAAATAAAAAGTACGTTGTCACTCTAAATCGTTTTCATTTTGAAGCAAAATATAAACGTATACACATTTTTTACTGAATAGTGAATGTGAATTTGGTAATAACTGTGCACAACAGAAAAAACGATAAATACAAATTGTAAAATAAATATAAAAAGCAAAGCTCGTTATATGCAACGTAATTGTAGTTTTTTTTATGTTTGTTCATTATTTGGAGTTGGTAGCGTATCATTCGCAGTAACTAATTTTGAATCTTCTTAGGAGACTGAATGATCGTTTTTGGCATTTCCTTCCATTGATTTATAATTTTATTTTAATAACATTTGTTTTAATTTTTAAGTAAGAATACCTAAGTTAAAATATTCTCAACACGTCTATTATTAGTCCCACATAATCCTGATATATTAAAACCCCAAGTTTGACTGTCAATAATATCAGAACCGGATGATTAACAAATTTCCCGGGTTCAGATATAGGCTAGGGTCACTTAGAGAAGCAAAACAACACAAAATCAAGTTCCTTACTTTCATAGCCCCTGCGAAAATGGCATCACACCAATTATTTCCAATCCAGGTTTTGCTTGGACCATCCATATGGTCCAACAAAATAAATTCGATTTCATTGGCATAAATCTAAGATCGGATGATTTTACATATGGCCAACTCGATCTATGTTGTTTTTTCAAGAGTCAAGCGTCAAAGTTCAAAGTAATCTTCAATCCAGTCAAACCTTCATAGACGAGAAATATTGTGTAAGCATATATTGAACTAGCAACCATTAATTAATAAACCAAACGAATGTGAATACAATAACCATTTTGTGCATAATATAATATAGGCCTACAAATATTATAAAGAGGTAATATTTGTTCATACGTTTGTATGTAGGGGTAATCTTTGGAACTACTGAACAGATTGAAAAAATAGTTTTACTAATAAAAAGCTACACTATCCCTGAGTAACATAGGATAGAATCAATTTTGATTTAAGGCTTAAAACAACCAGTAAAACAATAAATATTAATTTTTATACTTTCCTTAAAGCTACGGGCTGAAATTTGTTTATATTTAATATTACAATATATATAGAAGAAGTAAGCTAGATTACCATTTTGTTACTTGCTGCTAAGGTGTGAAAACGTGATAACAACCCCTAAAACCATAAAAAATGAATTGTTATATTTTTCTTAAAGTTAGTCAGGTGAAAATTTGTACATTTATTTCTTACAAGTGCATAGAAAAATATCATAGATTTGCATTTTGTTGCGTCCTGCTAAGGGGTGAAAATGAAGTAACAACCCGTATAAAAAATGTTGATTGTTACACTTTCCTTAAAGCTAGAGTAAATTTGGCACTTATTATTTTAAGAGTTTCATAAGAAAGAAAACAAATAACGCACGCAATTTAAATAGATACGTCTAATAGTTAACTTTAATTGAATTCAAGTAGTGACTAATTACAAATTTTAGTTTATTATTTCTAATACTTCTTTTATTATGATTGGTATTATTTGTATATTTAATTATACATTTGGTAGTCGTGTGGGGCAGATAATGGCAATGCCTTCCAAATTTGATGCAGTTTTAGAAATTCATAAGATACAGTCAGGGGTTGGAAGGTATGTGGTTATGTAAAATGTTTTTTATTAGTCCACTGTCATTTATAAAACCCATTCATTTTTATTCTCGAAAAAAAGTAATTGGAACAGATATAGCTTTCTATAAAATCCTACAAACGATGTGATAGGTTTTTGAGGAAAACATATTTATATAGATATGATATAGGCCTAATCTTTCTAAAAATTATATAATAAGTCCCCGGTACTGCTGAATTTATCAAAAAATAAAAAAGTGCTTCTGTATTTTGGAAGTAGAAGGAAGAACTGCTTTTAAAGCAAT
>JAGFPH010001790.1:162283-182879 GCA_018207615.1 Philaenus spumarius | reverse complement strand
GAGAGTGTGCATCTCGACCTTACTGCTTAAAATTATGAACTGCTTTACTTCTCTCGCAGCGGAAAAACTCGCTCCGCGAGTTTAAATCCCGACTTTCGGAGTCGTATCAGAAGCTCCCACCATGCTATAGTTCTTTAAGTTTTGATCAATTTTGTGAGACCAGAAGATCTTTAAGGTCGTGGAAAAAACTAAAAGTACAGAATAATCTCCCATATTAATGTGTTTACATAAAAACCCAAGAAGTGTCATTCTAGTGTCAAATCTCAACAAAATGTTACTTGCACTCAAAAAACGTACGGTTATTAGGAGGTTTTGGCTAACGAACTCGTCCGAGCGACATAGACAACTGTGTACCAAATTTTAACCAAGTAGGCCGCATAATTAGGGCGTCAGAGTTCCAACACATACATTAATATATACACAATTAATTGTAGTACAAGACGTGGTCTGGGAACTATGATCGGTACTCATTGACCACCAACACCTCAAGTCTTACCATAAGTGTCACTGCAGCAGCTCATCTTTCCTGTGGAAATTCGCTAAAAAAGTTTTTATTATCAGAAATGCGAAAATTAATCCCATTATAATGTTTAAAGTTGAATAATGTAAATGAGCATCGCCAGTGCGACTGCCGTTATACAAATTTACAATGTTTAATAAATATATAAATTTACATAATTGTTTTAAAATTTTCTTTATCTTTTTTATTTTATATACACAAAAAATACCCCAACTATACTTTTCTATTACCATTATAATATATTAGTTTTTTTTTAATGTTAGTATCTGTGCACAAATAGTAAAATTCTAGATTTTGTGACATTTGTTTTTTGTAATGTGAATCATTTTAGATAATATAAATCCTTAGACTTGGTTCAGTAGTTATCATTGTTAGACTAAATACGCAAGCTATGTGCAAAATCGACCGACTTGTATTGTACATCAGGATAGATAAAAAAACTATCTAAAGTACTAAGGAATACATTGTACTTACTAAACTAAAGGGTTTTTGGGTCAATTAAATTAGTAATACATGTTTCCAGAGGGACAATTTCATTCATTGGTTGTTTAAAAGATAAAATAAAAGCAACCCTCACTGCTATATCTTTATTCGGAACAGCGTTATCCAATACTATATTATTCCAAACATTAATTTTGATCCACATACATTTTGGGATAAAGCATATTTTTAACCCCATACCACCTGGGAAAAGAATACTAACGAAGTGCAATAGTTTACATTATAATACCATCGATAGTGAAACTATTTTTATATTTATAAAGTCCTATGCATTTCGCCGTCTCTTAGACTATAAACTGGTCCTAAGCCTACATATTTACGCCATAAGACTGCCTTCATATAGGTCTACATAACTACTGTAACATGTGGACACAGATTTTGCCAGTTTTAAAATGGATTTAAATAAGCTACCAGTGCTGTGTATAAAATCAGTTTAATTTATAAGTTTGTAAATTATAATTATTTTGTAATTGTTTTATTATATTGATTAGTTTAACAAATTTTAAATTATTTACAATTTATTTGTCATTTCATAAAGTAAATAATTCGACCACGCAGCTGAACCGCTGACGTGAGTTAAAGAAATTTAGAAAATTAAGTTTATAGGCCTATGTTTTAGGGTTTCAACCAAATATTTGGAAAATAGGTCTATTCACGACGATAGCTGCAAAATGTTTCGCACGCCATTCCGCATATTGGGAATATCTTCAATACACAAAGCATTGCGTGCTTCGCACGTCAACCCCCATATTTGGAGTATCTTCAACACATAAAGCATTGCGTGCTTCGCACGCCAAAACCACGGTAGAATCCACCACATGGCTTTGAACCGGGTACTTCTAAGGTATTTTACATTTTGATCGATTTTGGGGGACCAAACGAGATATAAGGTCGCGTAAAAAACAAAATTTGCAAAATAACATCCTACATTTATATTTGTAAAAAAACTCATATTAAATAAAAATCATTCTCGTAGGAAAAATCTCAAAATTTTTTTACTTCTAGTCAAAAAACGTGCTTCCGGTTGTTGGATTTTTTGGCTAACGAACTCGTCCGAGCGACGTAGACAACCAACATGTGTACCAAATTTGAACCAAATCGGAATTAAAATGCGGCCGCTAGAGTGCGAACACATACATACATATATATAAGACTTATACATATACGTATATGATTTTTAATGACAACCCAAAATGTATTCTGGGGACCATGATCGGTGCTCCTTTGCTACTCCCGACCTTGGGTCTTACCATAAGGGAAACTGCATAGCTCATTTTTCCTATGGAAATTCGCTAATAATAGACACACAAAATTTCGTAAACATGTTAAATTGTTAATTTCGTAAAATCGTCAAAACAAATTAAGAACTAACGGTTGCTACTGAACTTAGTAAATTGGAAGTAGACTGAAATTATGTATTCTAGCTTTTTCAAGTGCGATTAATTAAACGTTATACAGGGTGGTTATAAAGTCACTTCCCCCCTCCTTTAACTTTTTTTTTATGTTAAAACAAACACATATCCTATTTGGAATCATAATAACTTAACCCAAAGTATCTTTTGAAGTAATCGGAAATTTTGAGTGTCCCCTAAAAATGGGGGATTTTGGGGGCAACTCAAATTTTTTAAATGGGAAGTATGGTCATGTGATACCTCATTTTAAAGTTCTATTTAAGACTAGGAAAATGACATAAAGAAAATAAAAATCGGACCTTTGACTTCCAAATCGATTTCGTAAATTTTATTTTTTACAAAATTTTCTAAGATGTATGACCATACTTCACATTTAAAAATTTTGAGTTGCCCCCAAATTCCCCCATTTTTAGGGGACACTCAAAATTTCCGATTACTTCAAAAGATACTTCGGGTTAAGTTAGTATCGTTCCCCAAAGGATATTTGTTTGTTTTAACAAACAGAAAAGTTAAAGGGGGCGGGGGGGGAAGTGACTTATACCACCCTGTATATTATTTATTGATAATTTTTAATTTATTCATTATTATTGAATGGTAAATTTTATTCACCATCCAGATTATTATTTCGTTTCGCTGGATATAAGTTTGCAAATGTGTCTGACGTCTTTTAATAATCCAGTAGCGATGGTAAGTTAATAGAAAAAAAATCATTTATAAATTATTAAAATCAGTAAACTTCAAAACCAGTAACTCTAGAATAAATACACTATTTAATAATGCCAGGAACTTAGAGAGCCTGATATTTAGTTTAAAGCTGCAAATATTTTATCTAAAGGTATTAATGCAACCGTTTATTGGAGTATGACTAGATGAATTATGTGTTTATTTTTGCCATCGTGCGGAGTGAAATGTATGATGTCCCCATGTATAACTTCCTTATTCCCACTGGGGCGTTGTGCACGCAATAACACTAAAGCTAAATATCACCATTGTGGTTTTGTCAGCATATCTTGTTTATTGTGTATCATCTGCACTTTATTTATGGCACGAGGAACATCAAATATCACCAAACAGATAAATATACTTCGCGTAATGCCTCCATTGTACTATTACTTCTAAAACGTTATGAACTGCTCTGATTTTTGTATCTGTTAGATTATGTCGCGTTGTTTAATAATGAACTCAAATAAATAACACGAGAAGACGGAGCAAATTTCTTAGCCAAATTAGTTTGAACTAAACTATTGATGCCACGAAAGCAAATTTATAGATCAAGACAAAATCACGAAATTTTAAATTCATTTCATTGTACAAAATAAGATCTTTTTTTGATATAAATACCTGGCCCATGTGAATGTTTCGCCTAACATACCTGATTTAATTCGTTGATACAATTAAGTTAATTAATTTTATTTATTTAAGTTTTTTTTTATACAGTGTTTAACGATTTATAACGTTTTACATTGATTTAGTTTGATTGATTTGTGAGATAGATTACACCTGCATATAGAATGCAAACAATCTAACTAACAGCTGTCATGATAGTAAATCAGATTGTTAATAGATTAAGTATTTTATTAGGATTCATATAAACATTCATATGAAAGTTTTTTTTATCTTTTTTTACGAAAATATTCATTTTAAGCTATTTGTTTATTTTTCGTCAATAGCAGGTATCATGAGTTTTAAAATGATGTTTGAATCATTAATTTTTATAAAGATTTAACAGAGAAACAAATCACAAAAACCTTGTCACAAAAACTAATCATTTGAGAAATAATATCAGGTAGGCCCCATATGAAAGTTTAAAAAAACTTTTGTTTAGGGAAAACCAATTTTAAGATATTTATTATTTTTTGTCAAAAGCAGGGAAGACAAACTTTAAAAGGAAGTTTAAATCACTAACTTTGATAAAAAATTATGCGTTGCCAAGAAAAAAACGCATTTGGGAAATTATATATAAGAAAGTTGTTTAATAGTTTGTTTAACGAAAATATTATTTTAAGCTATTTGTCTATTTTTTGTCAATAGCATTGAACATAAGATTAAATATGTTTGAACCGTTAATTTTTATGAAGAATTAAGGGAGATATGGCGTTGCCGCAGGAAATAGCATTGATAAATAGTATATATGAAAGTTTGTTTAATAAATGTTTTAATGAAAACATTACTTTTAAACTACCGTATTTGTTTAGTTTATCGTCAATAGCACTTAACATATGATTTAAATGGGTTCGAATCATTAATATTTGAGAAATAATTATTAAAGATGGCGTTGAACACGTTAAACGATTCGAAAGTTACTTTTTTTTATTTGTTTAACGAAAATATTATTTTTCAGCTATTTGTCCATTTTTCGTTAATAGCGGGGAACATAAAATTTAAAATGTCGTTTGAGTCATTAAATTGTATGAAGAATTAAGACACATATCGACTTGCAACAAAAAAACACCTTCGAGAAAAAGAATATACAAAATAAGACACGAGATATGTTGTTATCGGTATCTTGTTGAAAGGGGTTGATGGGAAGCATGACCTGTTGGAATAAACCTGAAGGTTGCAGTATGGATGTGCTGGAGGGTGAGTTGATTGTCAGGTCAGAAGTTAGGGCAAAGTTTCATTACGACTACGTTATACATCTCCATTACCGGAGCGGAGGTGGTCAAACTCTGTCCTTCCTGTCCTGTTCGTCCACTTTATTATTACTCACGCACAAGCAAGCCCGTGGAGACAACTTTGTGTTTTGTGTACGATACAAATTATTTGTATTCTAATATTTCTGAAGGATCTGACGAACAATGTTATGCATTCAAATTATTTTTCCTTGCATCATAATTCTGTATTAAAAAAGGGGATAACAAACTTGAACGTTTTTGACACACTCAACAGAAATATCATTAGGCATATTTTTAGGAAAAAAATATCAATCTTTACATTTCGCGAAACAAACAAATATAATTTTCAGAATTTTAAACATGAGTTTTTCTGTAAAGAATTATCTGTTAGAATACTTAAACATATAAATCTCTCCTTTATATAAAACCGTTTTTCTACTTCTTCTGAAAAAGAATTATAAAATTAATTATAAAGTAATAAGAATAGAATAAATACGTGTATTTACAGTGTAATATGGACCTAAAACAGACGCGGATGAATGGATTAACTAAAATCCCGCTGTCCCTATCTACTATCTAGCGAAACCACTGCCAAAAGAACGGCCTTGGAAAAATTAGCTGGAAAAGAAGACCCTGTTGAGTCAGTAAGAAGAAAAATAAAATGTAAATAAAATACATTGTAATAATCATATTTTTCGCTGTTGTATGAAATAATTTTTTGCTGTAGTATCGTGAAAAATAGTGTTAAAAACTCGTGGGAAAATGTTCTTTCCTGGTACTCGTTCTCTTTAAATTTGTAACATACAAATTCAATAAATTTTTTCACACTTGATGACAAAGAAAGAAATAAGTTGAACGGGGCCCCCGATCGGAGGTGGGGTGGGGGTTGGCGAGTGGAGCGAGCAGGTGGCAAAGCCCTCTAGTTTACTTAATAATTGCCTTCTTACTTGAAGAACAAGATCTTGTTTTTTCAGACTTTCATGCCTGAAAAGGAAAAAACGGATCCCTTTGATCTATTATGTATTGTAAATTCTTGTGGTGGTCTGGTTGCCCAAAATTAACCATTTTATTGTACAGTAGTGTAGGGTATCGCTTGAAGTACTTTTTTTAAATTGTACAAACACTCCACTCTATTTAAAAAAGTACTTTAGCTATTTATATTTAATTAACTTTATATGAAAACCATATAAAATAATATATGTTTTTTCTATTAAAAGTGTAATATTTGATCACGTTTACAGTAAGCAAAGATATTTAGCAAAGAAAACAGTTTGCACGACCCTCTCTCTTGCAGTCCTTTAACTCTTTCATTCTTATGAGGGAAATTATTTTATTAAGCTAGATGTTATTCTGATTCTAGTGTACATTTTAGTAGTTTTATATTTAATCATATTTATAAATATTTTGGTTTTTCAATATGCAATTATGAAGTAAATATTAAATGACATTGAACAAAACTTATTTTAAGATTAGGCTTTCTTTTTAGAAGATTGGCATGCAGTAAAACTAGTACATTTTTGGATCATTGTAATTAATTTCTTAAAGGTAGAAATTTTCTTTCGTTATTTGTCCCGTATATAAGGTGGCTCTGTAAAGAGTGGAAATAATTCAGGGGTGGACATAAGTGTCAAAATTTGCCCATAAACAGATCAACGCCATTATTTTTTACTTTTTTATCTGTAGAACAATAAACTCATTGGATTTATATTTTTCATTAATTCTAAACATTAATATCCAGATTTAGTATCAAAAGAATAATAATCTTAGTCAATAATCCTTTATAAATATGGGCCGTTTAAATATTTACAATAAAAATATAAAAAACAAAACAAAAATTATATAAATATCGAGCTCACTTTCTTACCCCGTTTCATTTCCTATCTAGTAGTATAATTTGCAAAATTAACAAACAAAGCTTAACTGTAAAAATCATTCTATTAGACAACCTCAACATTCATAGCAACACAGTGTAGGCAATAATTAATTTGCATGAACAATTAATAATTAAGTTAAACTCTGTTTTATGTTAACCCTTTTTGTTCGATACTGTTTATACAAATGTACTGTTTTTGAGTTATATTCATTTAAAGTGTTAAAATATATGCAATTTTGGTCTGATTATTGTAACAAGTTGATGTTTTTTTCAAACGATGATTTTTTTGTTGTTGTCTTTATATCGATGACGAACTAGACAATTTCAACTCAATTGATTAAGCCGTTCTAAAGATATAAATTATTTAGGAAACAAAACAAAACTTTGTGATAGCTGATGAAAGAAGCGTTTCCGAACATAATATGTTTATAAGAAACTAGGGGCTCTGCCCCTGGATGCCTCGCATCCCAAGTCCGCCTCGGCCTTCGGCAACGGATGGCTGCTTTGCTTCGCTCGCAGTTGGAAAATTCGGTAAAGGATCTCGTTAATCTTTGGCTCGTTTGTTCATGGGTGACCGAGCATAAATCAACTGTTTTATTTGGCAGCTGACTCAAACTCATTGAACATTATCTCCATAAGTTTAACATCGAAAATTGAAAGGATTGTGTGCCGGAGCTCCTTCTCGGGTGAATAGCGGCTAAACGGATGATCGGATCTTAAATCTGATGGAAAATCGTCAACTTTTGTACTTAAATTTGTTTACTATCTCTTACCATTTTCTTACATAACGCGCTCAAAGTGGAAAAATGAAAAAAATGGAAAAATCTTTCCCGCCTAAAAGATGCTTTCAAAATTAAAAATGTAAACTTGTATCAATTTTTCTAAAAGTTCCTCGTCGAGAGCTTTAATTCAAGTATGAGGTCGAGGCGGTTACGATTACGGGAAGTGCATCATAGTTAATGTCAGTGAATCTGTGTTAACGCCTAGCTTTATATAAGTAGATGTCTTTTTTATTTTAACCCATAAGATCGACAGTGAATTGTATCCGTGCATTACAGAATAAACCTGTACATTGATTTAAAACAATATTAAGTAATAAATTAAATACATGCCCTAGAAATATATTTAAATGACAAATATACAATGCAATGGAAATACACAATTTAAACATTGCACTACATACTGTAACAATGCTATAACGCTATGTAAAAATAAAACGCAAAAATAAAAGATTTCAGTTTACTTATTGCTTTTAGTTTCTTCTATATTGTACTGCCCGAATCTTGAGAAAGAGACACATTGCAGGATGTATAAAGTATTATTATTTATTGTTTTTACTTTCTCCACCCTGTACGTAGTATATGGAGAAAGTATTGTTTTCGTCCAAATTTTCGAGTTTAACTTTTTAGTGGAATTATCTGTTTTGGTGCTCCCTGAACCCCCAAAAAATGTTTAGTGGAATTATCTGTGTTGGTGCTCCCTGAACCCAAAAATATTTTTAGTGGAATTATTTGTTTTGGTGCTCCCTGAACCCCAAAAAGTGTTTTTTTTGTGATGTCTGTCCGTGTGTCTGTGTGTCTGTAAGGATGTGTACAAAGCTGGAGATCATACCTCGGTCCGATTTTAATGAAATTTGGTATGTAGCCGTACTTCTGGAATATCTCCGGGCATTTTTTCATTTTTTTAAAATTTTTGATTTTTAAGGTGTTTTACCCCCCAAAAATGGTCAAAAAACGAGAAAAACGCTATATTTCTCAAAAACGGCTCTAACGATTTTGATAAAATTTGACTTATTTGTAGCCCTACCATATGCAAAAAACCGCATCTTTCTAAAAATTCTCGTTTATGTAATAGTAATAATAATAACTGATTTTTGGGGGTTTTGGCCAAAAAGGGGGTTGTTTTTTAAAAAATTTCAAAACCTTTGTTCGTGCATCCATACAGGCCTAATTGACATGTTTGGTGCAAATTTGTTCGAAATCGATTGAATAGTTTAAATAATAATAATAATATAATATGGATGTTTGTTACATGCATCTAATATTTTCCATGGTAACATTTTCCTACTTTTGCAATTCTAAATAGAAACCTCCTATGCTACTCTTGGGAAGGTATAAAGTTTCAAACTGGGAGAAAGTATGTGGCAGTTATCTGGTACCGTTTATTTGTTGGTGTGGCTGTTTGTGTGCGTGTTGTTTAGCTTGAGCGGTGCAACTAACCTTCTCCGACATGCATTAACCAGTAAAATTATTTTAGTTTATCAATAATGGAAAATGCATTAATAAGCTCAGCTTTTTAAACACAGTATCAAAAGAAAAATGTTTATTTTAAATAAGTAAACAATAAAAAATTTTTCTGAAAAACGCAGTTAATATAAACTAATTTAAAAAGCATTGCCTAAAATAATACAATAAAACAATTATGATATATTTATGATATAAAAATATGTACATAGACCTACTATTACTAGCTTGAGCAACCATGTAAACAGTCAATAGTTGACAGCTGTTTCGCCTATCTGTCTGGCATCATCAAAATACTAATTAAAACATTGATTAAACCTCTGTTGCAAATCATATTTAGCCAGCGTACTAAAATGTAGCCTACAGAAAAAAAATCAATTAACATATTATATAAAATTTCACTTAAGGCTCGCTCCCTACATTCAAAACGGCGAAGTTTGGTCCCAATTTCAATGTTAAATAACCAAAACATACCTTAACTATTAAGCATATTTTTGTGTTATTTTTGTCAAAAAACGAAAGCTATATTTTTTTCTTAAAGTAAAATAGATTGTGGGTGTTGATTGCTAAGGTTTTTTTGCAATATCTCTTTTTTCATCTGAGTAAAAAATTAATAAAGTTTACTATTTCGTACTGTTTATATCATACGTTTATGAAAACAATAAAACGGTTTTTGAAAATATATTCAACAATCAAAATCCGCATATGACAGTACTTCAAAATAAAATAAAATTTTTAAATTTATCCCACGAATTAACGGGAAAAAATTACTTATTCTGTATCATTGCTCTTATGGGAATCAGATTCAATAATGCGGACAGGGTAGATTCAATATGGACCGGTGAGTAACTGGTCCACTTTTATGTTTTATCTCAACTGAAGACTAGCTGCGTCAGGTTGCTGATACATATTTAATAATATAAATAATAATACAAATGGAAAATAATAAACTAAACCCTAAACTAGTTTTAAAATGTATGTTACGTATAAAAAAAATATAATAATACAAGAAACTGTTTCAGGAATTATTTTTGTCGATAAAATAATAACTTATAGTAAACGTTCCTGGAAGTACAGGGAATAAATGTGTAATATAAATTTAGAACACGATCTAAAGGAAGGAGGAGGAGGGCAGCCTGATGACCTGATTAAGTCAATGGTACGGTCCAGCCAGTGCCAAGTATCTTTCATTTGAATCTGATAAGTATATTGGGATTTTTTAACGGTCTAACGTTGCTCCTGGCAATCCGGGTTAAACTATTTGATAGGAACAGTACCTAATATAAATTATTGCAATGGGCCAGATAAAACGGTACAACTCCGAACAGTGGTTAAGGTTTTTTTTAGGTGAAACGAGTCAAGTATCGTGATTTATGTTCTTTAAAAACATATATCCAACAGATCGTAGTGTTTTTGATAATAGTATGAATAATTGTTGAAGATTTTTGTTGCGTCCCAACAAGGAAAAAACGAAAGCCTTAGATGTCACGCTGGTCTTGGTGTCTGTCTATCAAAGTCTTTTTTCTCCAGGATGAATAAATTGACTGTAATAAAACTTGGAATAGTTGGAATAAATCCTGAAATCTCATATGCAGAGCGATATTTATGTTTGTAAATAGCTGTATATGGCATATCTGAGAGGCATTTTGATGCAGAAAGAAATGTGGTTCTATATCGTTAAAAAAATAAATGCTTTATGGTGGGGTTTTAATGCTGCCCGTCTTCTTGGATTCTACTTATTGGTTTCAACTTAATCTTTGTAAATAAGAACCTAGACACTAGATTTAGATGTAAAATTTTGTAAATTCCATTTTTCTGTTAATTCCTTAGCTTTCGAGTTGCAAGCGTTCATGTTGGAATAACAACATCGGGTCCACTGCCTAAACCATTTCATGGCATTTTAAAATCATAATGCGTATACTAACTTACTGTAAACAGTGGTATCGCACTGATAATTTAAATAATATCAGTTAATTAATACAACAACAAATTGCTATTAATCTCAAGTGAAAAGTTTTACTTATTAACTTTTTGGATTGCATTATAAAATACAGGGTGATCAACTCAAGATGGCCAATATTAGGATCTCGGAAACTATACAAGTTACAACAAACTTTAAATGGGTTACCTTCCCTACTTTATCCCTTGCATTAAAAATACAATATTAAAATTTCCAAAAACTCCGCCATTTTTCCAATACACACAATGGTTGCTTTAGCGATTTTTAACAGTAATTTAAGTACTTTTTTCTATAAAATAAAGTATTTGTCAAATTGCAACAGCTTTTTAACATTCCATTGTACAAGATATTGCACTTTGGGTTAAATTTAATTTTTTGCAAATAAATGGTAAAACATGCCTCTAATAATTTTGTTGGAGTTTCTGAACTTTGTTGAACTTTCAGCGCTCCTAGCGGGGGTTTCCATTTGAAAAAATTAAGTTGGCAGCAATATTTGAAAAATGGCGGAGTTTTTGGAAATGTTAATATTATATTTTTAATGCAAGGGAAAAAGTAGGGAAGGTCCCCCATTTAAAGTTTTTTTGTAACTTTTATAGTTTCCGACATCCCAATGGTGGCCATCTTGAGTTGATCACCCTGTATAGTTGTATATATGTGTGTTGTATTTCAGATATAGGCATTTTATAGTTTTAATTTTTATCTACGTAAACAAGATAAGTTTTTTTTTCTTTTGCCAGTGTAACACTTATCGAAATATTTTGTTAAAGATTGTAATCTGTATTTTTTCCTTCAATAATTTTTCACTTTATATGTATTTGCATATGTATACAGAATATTGAACAACAAATTTGTATTTCATTTCATTATTTGTAAATAACCAAATCTCCTTACATCAAAACTGAAACATTGCGTTTACAAAACAAAATCTACGGTCATTAACGAATTGGAAAAAAAGAAGAATTTATATATCTGCAACGTGTAGTAACATCAGTCATGATAAAAATGAAATAAACGTCTACTGTCAATCTTAACCGAAAATTTTAATTAATTATTTTCGTATTGTCTTCCATTATATTATGTATAAGCATAATTTAGGGTATTTTGTGCTTTTAAAATTATAAATTTATAATTATTTATGTTTGTTTGTATATTATGTGTGTTGTATTTCAGTAATGAGTATTTTTTAAGTTTATGTTTTTATATATGTAGACAAATTATAATTTTTCTTTTGTTAATGCAACACTTATTCTAATAGTTTGTCAAAGATTGTAATCTGTATTTTTTCATTCAATAGTTTGTCATTTAATATGTTTTGTGCATTACAGTATATATATTATTTAAACAGAAAAGGAAAATAAAATTTAAATTTTTATTTCATTTAATTATCATTTCTTTATTTGTAAAAGATACAAATCAGCTGTAAAAACTTGCTTTAAAACTGAAACGTAATGTTTACAAAACGAAACCTCGCATTAAAAAGAAAAAGAAGAATTGACGATGCTGCACCGTGTAACATCAGACATGATAAAATGTAATAAACGGATGTTACTTGAGATCCGTAGTATTGTAATATGAGAAAACATAATTTATTGATACATGAAGAGAAGCTTTACATTTATATAAATCCTTTGTTGACACATCATGCATATGGAAATATAAAATCTGACACATGATTTTGTTTCTAATTTACTTAAGATATTTCGTAAAAGCCGCAACAAAGGCCAAAACAAGTGTATCCTTTATAATTGATTTAGTGCTATCATTACAGTTTTAAATTTATTTAAACCATATACCGGGTGTCCTTAAAGTTCCACCCCCTCCTTAACTGTGGAACGAGTAGAAATAAAAACTGAGCTTCGGGTTATCTTTATATCACACATGAAGATGAATATTGGTGTAACCGACCATTTCATCCCTTACCCCAAAATGGGGGGTTGAGAGAGTAATTCAAAACTCTTAAATACAAAACCCCATCAAGTGATACCTCATTTGAAAGGGCTTGATAAATGAAGAAGAATGGCGCAAACTACAGGTCCCTTATCGAAAATTGCGGTCAGTCAAAGGTGAAAACATCTTATTAACACAGATTTTTAATTAGGTACGTTACAATACTTTTCATTGGTAATAAAGCTAAAGACTTATCTTAATTTTAAATGTAGATTAAATATTAAAAACAGCATTCCCAGGCCATTGACATTATCACTAGATTGTAATCAGTAGTTGTGCTTTCAACATAGAAGACATTACTAAAGTATCGAAACTGCAAGTTTATAAATTTCTTTCTAGTTTGTGCCAAATTGTATAAATCATTGTTTTTTACTAGATGTTGAATAACTCTCTAATAATTTTATTAAATAACATGCAAAGAACTATTATTCATTTCCACCAGAATATAGTGTTTGTAACGTAATTTAAATAGAATTGTGTTAACAAAGGGTATTTAACACTTGACATACCGCCATTTTCGATAGGGTTAAGATAGAGACCTCTAATTTTCGCTAATCTTCTTCATTTATCAAGTCCTTTAAAATGAGGTATCACTTGAAGGGGGTTTGTATTTCAGATTTTTGAATTACCCTCTCAACCCCCCATTTCGGGTTAATAGGTGAAATGGTCGAATACACCAAAATGCATCTCCCTGTGGAATATACAGATACCCCGATGCTAATTTATTTATTTCTACTTGGTCCAAAGTTACGGGAGGGGTGGGGCACTTTATGGAAACCCGGTATATACAATGACACAATAAACTTTTATTGTTTTACAAAAAAACATTAAAATGTTTTAATTGTCATGTAGTACTTAAAAGAAAATTTTAAGGGATGGTAATTAACATACGAATAACCCCTTTACAGTTTATTAATCACAAAAAGGACTTGTTGATTTGTACACTAAAAAAGCCCAGTTACTTATAAGAAGTGAAACTTAATAATAATATTATGTTCTATGCTTCAATTACATTAAAACTTTCTAGTGAAATTTAACACAGGACGGGGGATAAAATGAAGTTGATTTCTCTTGTTGATTTACAGAAACCGAGGTGACAATGTAATCATACGAGGTTTACCGCGATAAATCTATTTCTGGTTGCATCTGTGAATGCTACCTGAGATCATGTCTGTTGGGGTTTTATGCATATGATGAAATTACAAATTTATTATGTTCTGTTAATATGATGTAAGATGTTTGTTTATGGTAAGAGAAATGCATAACAAAAAATATTTAAGTTATACTTATTTGCGCCCGTTGTAATCAGGATAGGGTGTCGGTCGAGAAAACGCGTCACGCGTTAGGAGTAAAATCCGGAAAGTGCCTTTTTATACCTTGAAGTTCTTCGTATATTCGTATACTTTCCTATACTTCAAAACTTCGGATTGATTTGAAACTTTGCACACTCATCAAGGACCTATGACAATGCAATATTTATTTTGTTTGTTAATTAAATTGTAGTAAGTGAGCACTGATCATGGTTCCCTGAACACGTTTTCGTTTTTAAAAACAGTCATTAAATATTTTATATGCAGGGTGATTCACGACGATATGCAGAAACTTCGAGAGCTCATTCATTTTGTTGGGTGTAGTAAGTGAGCACTGATCATGGTCCCCAGACTAACTGTGGCCAACCAAACAGATGCAACGATAGTATTCACAAGCGTATGTAACATAGAAGGAAAAAGTGGGATATTAATTTTAAAATATGCCTTCAATGTTGGTTAGTGTTTTTATAAAAGAATAGGCTATCATCTACAAAATAGTAGGGCTACTCTAAGTTACGACTAGTTTTTCCCAAAATATATTAAATCAATCTACCTGTCTATACCATAGGATGGCCAAAGAAGTATAACTTCCACCGTCTGGTCCAACGCAGACCCATTTTTTTTTTTTTTTTTTTTTTTTTGTTGAAAACTTGTCATTAGTGATGTAAACACAACCTTTATTTTTTTTTTTATATTCGGTGACCACTAGAAAATTAATTAGTGTTTTGAAAATGGAAATGGAAAATTGCAATTTAGAATAGCAGCGGTCAGTCATTAGATTCGTGTTTACTGATGGATCCTAGAGGTACGATTTTTTTTAAGATTGAAAAAGGTTATAAGTGGATAGACCGTTATAAAACAATTGTCAAAATAATGTAACTAAGGTGGTCAACTCCTTGATTAGATAGTTGAATTTAAACCAGTACACAAGGAGATCGACTAGTTACAGTAATTCAAACCGTTGATTATTGTTATGTAAGTACGATTAAATCACCGTGAAAAATCACAGGCGGATTAATTATATACACATCAGAAATACATCATTTATACAAAATACTTTTTAAACAACACTCTTTATCTAGGCCTACCTAACTATGCAGGCGGTAATTTTTTACTCGGTAAATGTGTACAATTATAAGGACTATAAAGCTGTAGGAATATTTGTTAAGATTTTGTTTTTATGTATATTATTATATATATTTAAAGAAAGATAAAAATATTATCTTTTAAATGCCTTTTATTTCATATTGATAGATCAAATGATTAAGAAGTTATTAATATTATAGGCTATATTATTGATTGAAGTTGTAAACATAACCCTAAAGTATAATCTACGCTAGCTGTTGGTTACGCATTACAGATTATGGGTGAAATCAGCTGTTATATTATTAAGTTAAACGAACAGCTATTTCTTCTTTAAATTTGTAAAACGATTATTTTGATGATAAAAGGTTGTATGTATATACAGTTTGTAACCTCAAAGGAAATATTATAACGTATAATTATAACATATATTAGTTCTATAACTCATATTTACAAAAAATCAACTCCACAAGAAATTATAACGATTGCAGTTGTAAACATAACCTCAAACTATAATATACACTGGGTTTACAGATGATGGGTTGAAATCAGCTGTTATATTAAATGTTAATCCACGTAGGCTCGTACACTCGCTTCTATAGGAGTTGATTGATACTATACACTTCATTGTAGGACATCAAGTTGAATGCAAGAAAGCATACATCCAATTCAGTTGACAAACTAGTACACAAACTAATTTTTTTTGTTTTGCATTATTCGATAACTTAAAAACACCATCCGAAAAAGTAAGTTGCATTTTTGGAAAAAATGTAACCTGCGATGAGACTTAAAAGCTTTATTTTGAGCTTGAGTCAAAGTGGAAGCACAGCACGTCACCTGTAAAGAAAATTTTAAAACTCAGTCGAAAGGTGCAAAAGTCATGATTGCGATTTTGTAATTACGACAAGTTGCATAAATAATTGCAGTAATTAGGACACGTCTAAAATTGTATGATTTTTAGAAACTAAGCCTACTGTGAATGCTGAGAACAACAGGAAGGCATTACAAAATAAAAAAAATAAAACCAGTATTTCTCAATAAAAAACGAATTTTGAAATGAAATGTTCGGTTTTTTTCTTTTAAATGTAGAAGTATTTTCTTCAAGACAAAGCAATTTAAATTTCCTTATAAAGCAAATGAGAGTCGTGAAACCATTCAAAATTTAGGCTGGGAAGTCCTACTCACTTGCTTTATGCTCCAATATTTACCACATTAGATTTCCATTTGTTTCGTACTCATGAAAGATCTGTTGCGAAGAAAGAGATTTGAGAGGAATTTGTGGAGAGGCTGCAGCAAGACTGGCTTTAACGACAAGTCGAAGAGTTTATGGAGGCATAAATGAATAAGGTACATCGATGGGACGTGCATAAAATATAAGTGTGGGTAATGTTGAAAAGTGGTCATAGTTTTTCTTTTTTGAATAACATATTGTGAAACTACATGAATTTGAGTCTTACTAGTTGAATGGTCCCCGCAGATTTTAGGAATAGTTTGCATCTTTAGTAAGTTTCATTAGTAAAAATTATTGCAGGATTAACATAACCTCAATACTATGTTTCAGAAATTAGCCAGGCCTATATTACAAAATTGACTATTAGAATTTACCCATCTTTGCCAAGTTTACCTTTTTTTGACAAAATAAAAGGTAAAATCAGGCCCAATTTAATCTAATTTCAACGTTCTAAAACAGAATAAATTAGTTTTTTTAACAGTAATTAAAAATTATTAAATTAACAGCTTATTTTGGATAATACTTAATCTCAGTTCTATTCCACTCTATTTTCAACGTGCTAAAACAGTATAAATTTACTTGTTTATAAACAGCTGTTTTGATCGCTTTATTTACTATTTCGTTATGATTTTGTAACCAACATGGCAACCCATAAGAGCCTATGTTCAAATTTTTCAATTTTTAATTAAGATTTTCTAAAAAAATGCGTTTTTACTTAAAAATTAAAACTACACATAAATACAAAATTTCTTTGAATTCGTTTCGAGATCCGCGACAGATACAAAGATAGATACAAGAATTGCTCATTTAAAGTAATAGGATTAATAACCTGTATGCATTTGTTTTGAGTATTATTTCTAATAGTGTATGAACTTGTAATTTATTAATGTATGAAAAGTTAGAAATATGTGCATTCTACAACTATACTATGGCCGTGGAGTTTATTTCTATTTTGAATATAATTTTTGAAAAAAATTAATATGCGTTCCCCGTTATGATTGCAATACTAAATACTTATTTTAATCATCTTATGAAAGAGAGTTTGGGTTTGCAATTAAATAATCATATTTGTTTTATGTTTTCATTTCGTACTTCTATATATATATTTTGAACAAAATTATATTTTATGTAGTCAAAGTTTACGTGTAGACCTAAACAAAGATAGCGATAATATAGTTTCGAATACGGAATTGTTATAAACTCCAAAAATAAGAAACAATTTTCAAACTAAATTAAACTGAAGGAAGTTACTTTATAAGGAAAGTATAAAACGAGTAAATATTAAAATTTATTTTTAATAGAAGAAAAGTGTCACATACGAATGAAATCAATATAACATTGAATGTAAATGAACCCTGTTATATACCTTACTTTACAAAACTCATTCATTTTTAATTGTTTTCTTTTATTGCAACGTGTTTCAACAGTTGACACTGAATAAAGACACGTGTGAACGGTTAAATGAAATCGCTATTACATGATATTAGTTTTTATTTTTCCTCGAGTGTTCCACTGAATTTTATATCTATTGATTCTATGGAGACATTAAACAAAACAATAAAGCTTAGCGAAAGAGAAATGGGTTCAGGAAATAACAAGAACAACACAAGTACATTATGGAATGGCCAAAGTCCAACTTAAGCCAAGACCTACTAAATTTATCTTCTAGGGTAAAAGTTGTGTTTTAATCTAATAACTTTTAAACAGATAACTCCGTTCGTAGGTCTGTAATGTGTTAGGTTAAAACAGATACGTATTATATGTAATGTAATTTTAACAAAATTATTGTCATATATTTATGAACTAACGAGCTATTCAGAGAAATAAAATAGTTAAAGTCATATTATGGCTTTTAATGTAAGTATATTTTCAACAATTTATTTTTTTATTGACTTTTAATTAAGTTTGCATTAGTTTCTTATCAAACTTGGAAAAAACAGATAATTACTTTATTTAATAACTTAAAAGTTGAAATAACAAATTAATATATATTTGCAATATACAATGCCTTCATAAAGTCCATTTATTCCCTTTATTATGTTTGTTACTAAAAATAAGATTACAAAACTTTGTATATATCTTGTGATGCCTAACAGGGCTTATTTTTTACTTACCTGACCCTCTATGATTTTGTAAGGCTTGAAGGGATAAGGAGTTAACAATTTAAAATGTAAATGTAGGCCATTTAATACACAATTGAAAGAATTCTTAAAAGAGAAACAGAATAAAGCGAAATACAGCTAGTATCTTGCTTCGTTTCAAAGTAATAGACAATCAAAGATCTGGAGAATAATATTCTTATTTGAACAATCGAAGCTCTTGAAAATAATATTTTTATTTAAAAATCATCTCTTTTAAATGTAACTGAAATGCTATCCTGTCTTGGTAAGATTTGTTTGTGTTTTAATTTGTTAAATCTAGATAGAAACACATTGACGAAATATATATATATATATTTTAATTAGTTCCCTCAACAGCCTACTTGTTCCTAATATTAATAAATTAATATCTAGCTTTGATGTTATATAGTACAGATACTATTTTCTAGAACTTTGATTGTAAATTTCTTTGAAACGAAGCAAGCTAACAAGCTCTAATTTAAAAGAGCTACCAAGCTCTATTCTGTTTCTCTTAAAATAAGCTTTACAATGCAGTATCACATGACCTGCGTTTACATTTAAAATTGTTAACCCTCTTCCTCCCTCTGGCCCCCAAAAATCATGTCAAACAATTCGTCTTGTTTTGCAACACAAGATATGAAAAATAATTAAAGGGGATAAAGATACTTTATGAACACCCTGTATATACACTCTTATACTCGTCTAAATGAGTTTTTAAATGTAAAACATCATTACGTGAGCTAAACTAAATGAATTTTCAAAGGGTTAATCACGTTAAAGTCGCAAACGTATTGCTATCAAACTATAGAACATTAACAAAACACGAGCGTAAATTTGGGATAATAAAGCATGGGATTTATCATTGTCTTCTATTGAACAAGATTATCAAATAATATTGAAAAATAGTGTTGTGTCAAGGATATTTCAAAGAATTATGTATTATCACTTTAAAGTATTAGCGATAGTGCAGGAAACTTAGAAGAAACTATAAATTATTGAGCTTTTAGCGAGTCACAAATAAATATTGAGCTTGATTTTTGAGGCGGTTCAAGTGGAAGAATAAAAGGTCGGTAACAGATTCTAGTAACTGATAAGTTCAGTTACTCATGCACGATTCACGAATATGTCGCCACCTTTAGTGATGCACGAGTTACAACAAGTTATGATAATCTATGATCAAGTTGTTACAGTTTCTTATAGGAAGTTTTGAAAAAGTAGAGTAATGTAGTGTAGAGTTATTGAGTTGTTACACTTCCGAATACAACACACACGTAGGAGATACTCTACTTTAAACTAAAATGCAATAATAATAAAATAAACATAAATAGTACCAGGCGAAGTTGTAGCCAGCTTTATCTGATTAAGGTTTTGCTATACCGAAACCCTTAACTACCACGGAACGTCTGTCAGATCTCGCGGAAATTTGTATTTCCCGTTTCTTCCTCAAAATGCATCCCTGGCGCTTGCCCCTCCTAGTACCTTCCTGGCCTACTTTGGTCAGTTATGAGCCGGTACCGCGTAAACAAAGTAATATTCTTCCCTGAGTTATTTAGTGATCGCGGTACGAGAGACGTTTCGTAGTAGTTACATTAGTGTTTAAGTGGTCCATGAGACGTTCTTCTAGTAGTTGTGTGATTTTTTGGACTTCATTTGTACTTTGAAATTAAGTTTAAAAATTGAGTATACTCTTTTTATATTGTCAAATTATTGCGTGGTTTATTATTTCTGGATTACATTTTGTATTTGGAGATTTCTCGGTGATTTTTTCAGACTGTAATTTT
>JAGFPH010001790.1:152161-162273 GCA_018207615.1 Philaenus spumarius | reverse complement strand
ATTTTGTATTTGGAGATTTCTCGGTGATTTTTTCAGACTGTAATTTTAAATTTATTTTTCCTAATAAGCTGAAATTTGAATTTTTATGATGAATAGAGACCAAGATGTATTAAATAATTTGTTTGGACCATCCAGTAGTGCTGGTTTTCGAAGAAGGCGTGTTTCCGACAGTAGCTCAAGCTCAAGTCAATTTAATGAAAATTTGACTGATTTAGTTAACGAAATTTTAGAAGATGAACTTTATAACGATATTGTAGACGATAGTGATATTGACCCGAATTATATTGAAGAAAGTAACATGATACTGAAAGTGAACAAAGTGATGTTTGAACGTGAAGTCATAAGAGATGATGAGTTATGTAAAAGTAAAGCGGGACATAATGATAGTTCTGATAGTATGAATTAAAATGAAATGATTGAAAATGAAGATAATGTAGTTGATATAGTTGCAACTGACACTCCAAAGCCTGGAAAGAGTCAAGATTGTTTCCCATATAGTTCCTACAGCAAAGATCCTGAAATAAATTTACTTTCAAAGAAACAATCTCGTAATACCTTGGAACAAAAAAGTTCTAAATATCCCAACCGTTGTCTGAATCAACCCTTGGACATTTCTAATCAAACACAAACTGAGAATGTGGAAGTACCTGCAATACATCGCATAAGAGGCGAAAGACTATTACTACGGAAGAAATTGTTAATAAGTAGAACGAAATCGTTTCTTTTAGACTGTATTGTATGTTTCTCTAATGTAAGTACAATGAATATATACTTTACGACTAAAACAAAATTAAAAAGAGTAATCGCTAAAGTTGTAGTTAGTTTTTTACATTCAACATTTTTTCACATGTTATATTATTATTATTTTAACAAAAAAATATGTTTATTATAACTTACAATTATTTGCTACTATCTTTTATTAAAATTTAAATATTTTTCAAGTAAAGTTATGTTTTAAATATTGTACACGATTTATGTTCAATCCTGTATGGTGGTTACAAAAAATTGAATAAACAAACTGTTAGTACAAATTTGATTGTTTGAAATAAGATTATGGTATTATAAGGAGATTATTACAATTTTGCATTTATTTCTTATCACACCCGCTTCAGGAAAATAATTTCTCTTACCTCATATTCTAAAGATTTTAACATTAAAGAAATATTTATCTAAAACTAACATTTTATTTACATACTGAAAAAATAAACAAAATAAATCTACAAATGTAAATTTTCAAAAATTAAATTTTGATTTTGCTTTTGTATAGAAATTAGACATAGAAACCATATGCAACAGCAAATTTACGTTAATATGAATATTAAACATTTGTATATATATTTTGTTTAAAGGAGTGTGTGGGACCCCTCCGTAGTAGTTATGTGACTTGTTACGTCCTTAATAGCTAAGGGTTAATAAGCTCCTACTGAGTATGAACGTCATCAAAGATTTTTAACTTTTAAAATCCTCCTGACAGCTAATATTGCCTACATTACATAAAATGGATACAATCTCCTAATTTCCACTAAATCCTGTTATCGCTAAAAGTTATTGAATAATACAAGTATTAGATGTCAGATTCCGTTTAAGTTTAATTTATCTATTGTGAAATTTCATTATGTTACAATACAAATAATGTACACTGTACAATGTAAACTTTTGAATGATAATTATTTTAAATCTATAATGCTTAGTTACACCTTTAAATTTTAAAATCCATAATTTCCTATATGTTAATATACACTGTTTTGTGTTTTCTTAATGTTTACCCATTGTTGAAACTTGTTAATTAATGTAACCTAAGCATGCGGTATGAAACTAAATATTTGTTATCTTCTATACTAATATTTTAAAGAGGTAAAGTTTGTTTTTTTCTTTCTTTGTTTGTTTGTTTGTATATAGGGGGTAATCTCTGGCACTACAGAACCAATTGAAAAAATAGTTTTAATAATAAAAAGCTACACTATCCCTGAGTAACATAGGCTATAATTCATTTCTATAAAAACCTTTTTTTATTTCAATATTTATAAATTTAGTCGGAAAATATTCTTAGGTTAGGCCTAGAATGATAAACCAACACATGTATTTACATTTATTACCATAGCAACCAATTGAATAAAATAACAGATAATATAGCGGTTGGCTCCAATATTTCAATTAACAGCTGATTTGAAAATTTGAAGCAATTATTTTTGTATTTCTAGTTTTTAGGTTAGGGTTTTAAAGTGTAGACGTAAGCTTTGCTGGTTCTTTTAACCATTATTATAACTGCTGTTATAAAATATAAGAAATCATTTAATTTGAACATTTAACGTTATCCACCATCTTAGTTTTGAGGTTATTATTAATCTATACCTTTATTATAAATAAAACATAACATACGTTTTTAGAAGGTTCCATTGGGGGTTGGCGTGCGGAGCAAGCAAGGGTCTCCCCTAGTATGTTAATAATATGGCATGGTTTAGTTATAAGCTACTAATTATTCATTTACATTCGTTTAATTCACTACGCTAACTCATTCACAGTGAAAATACATTTATCTAATATACTCTTATAAGATAAATTTATAAATTACATAAATAGGCACATTATAATATCATTACATAAGCTCGTAAATGTATAACATTATTTACTTTTGTTTCATTAATATTAATTACGACTAACACTATGCATGTGTTTATTCACGCAAAACAAACAAATGTCAAATCAATCGATTAAATTAATTAAATCCGACTAGATTCAATAGACACCAGTACAAACACGAGATAAAATGACATTTCCGAATGTGTCGCTTATTGTGATGGAGTTGTCTAGCGGCTTGATCTGTTTATATATTCAGGGATACAAAGTTTCACGTATGATCCAAAGTGCAACGTTATAATTGCTATATGCAGTACGAATATGTCAAATAATAGCATTATATGGTTTTAGTTGAAAAAAAAGTATTTTTGTATATTCCTATGTGGTGTATACCTCGACCATTCTACCAAACTTTACAAAGGTATTCAGCAGATAAAAATTAGCAAATTTTGGAAACTATATAACGTGTTTCATATCTTGCTTGGTTTAAAAGTTGTATGTGCGTACGTTTTTGAAAAAAATAACCTCTGATGAACTGAAGATAAATTAATGAAACTCGTAAAGAAAGATTATTATATTGGTTTCCACAAAATGCAAAATTTTGTTTTGCAGTAGAACTTTTTCAAGATGGCAATGGTTCTAACTTTTTAAAGTTGAATATTTAAAAAAACGTTAAGATTTTACGAAAAAAAGGACTAATTTAAACTGTATACAATTTGTTAACCATAATTAAGTTTACTGTCTGAAAGCAAATTTGTATTATTGAATAATTTATTTAAATGGTGCATTAGTCTAAAACAAAGAGAGATATAATTTAAATGCAAAATTAGATACAAATTAATATTTAGTTTTAATAAATAAATATTTAAAGAGAAAACTATATTTAATATGCCTCAATTTATTTACAATAATGATTATGTACTACTTGTTTTAGTGTTTGAATAAGTTAGATGAATATTAAGCCATTTATTAATAGTGAATAATCTTCAAATTAAAAGGAGATATATTGTTTGATCTGTATTTAAATTCACTAAATTGTTTGTATCTTACAGTATTTTCGTAAAATCTTTAGTTTTTTAATTATTTAATATTGAACCACCGCCATCTTGAGACTGAAAAATTTCGGTACAATAAATTTAGCTCATTTGTGTAAACCAATGTAATAAACTTGCATGCTGAGTTTGATGAATTTATCTTCTTTATCAGATAATGTTCTAAACTAAGCAAGTTAGCAATCATGTTATACTCTATTATTTGCTCATTTTGACTCGCTGAATTACAAGTTGTAGTTTGCTAGAATTTTTACTAGACAATCTGTGTAAAAACATGTCTCAACTATGAAAATATATAATACAATGAATTACCTTATAAGGTCCGTCATGTGACTTCAAATTGTTTTGATCTTATTCGTTGCTACATGTTTCGAAGTATTTCCTACTTCATCATCAGGTACCTCTTGTTATTTTTCATTCACTCAAGGAACTCGTCATACATTAAAATAGTTAAAACAAAAACACTTACACAAACACAAAAATATATTCACAAATTATTTCTTAAATTGATTTTAGTTCATGGAAAACATAAAAAGGCTCTCTGTGTATGCTTAACAATATTTGAGGTAGTTAAGTAAATGTATGCTAATTGTTTGGGTTTCGTACCTTAAAAGGGAAAACGATTTCTTACACGATTTCTCTTTACTTTGTTAATTTTGTAGATTTTTCCTAAAATTTATAAAGGTATCTCAATGAAATTTCGCACTGTTTGTATTTATGCTGACTCACGTATGGTTCAATAATCAAAACATCAAATATGTTTCCTATCCGTTTTTGGGGCAAAATTTTAGTATTCTAAAAACAAAAATAATTCAATAACGATAATGTTTTTTGGAGGTAAATTGAAAAGGATGTACTGAGGCTATATATTTTTTAATTAAATATAATTTATTAAATAAAGTGTTTTATTTAGGGAGGGGGAGGGGGCAAAGTTAAGTTCTCTACAAACAAAATATTTTGCCGTCCTTATACATTGTTTTTTTTAAGAAATTTATTTTTGTTTTGTGGATTTAAAGTAATTACCATACAAACAAAATAAACAATAATTTATCAAAATCTTAAATAAACACTGCCGCCAGATATTATATGAGACTTCGGTTGTCCTTGGGCATTGACACGATACGCACGTAGTTCTTCGCGTTAATTTATATGTTTATGTGTTATGTTTTGTCCGCAATTATTTGTTAATTTTAATGTATAACGATCTCGATAGTGAGTTATTGTGATGAAGATGGAGCAGATGCTCTGAAACGCGTAAGTGCGATTACAAACAGGAAGTCACGTGGTGGAACCTTTTTAAGGTAAATCAGTGTTATTTAAAACATTTGTACCTTGGATACCAAAAAACATGAATCTTAAAAAAGTTTAGTACTATAAAAAGAAACAAAACACAAATAATTTACGATGCTGTCCTTTGGGGGTATACTTTTAACTGGTTGAATATAAGTCAGTTTAAAATAAAGTAAATTTACGTAGTTTTATTAAAAATCTATCCCCACTATGATGGTACTGCAGCTAATATTTAAATTGATTTAACAATCTAATATACGTTTTGGAGATAGTTAAACACGTTTCAGAAAAGGTATATCTAATTCCTACTTTGGTGAACACAATATTAAAAATTTAATTTCACTGATAAATTGAAAACTACAAGTAGTTTAATTAGATATACATCTATATATATAAAAGTCAAATCCACTGACTCGCTGATCACGATGTCTCAAAAACTACTGAACGGATTAAAACGAAATATGGTATGTAGCTTCCTCTAGGGCCATAGGTGCTCACTAATAAAGGTTTAAAAAAAAAAAAATAGGGGGGGGGGGGGTTAGGGGGATCAAAGTTACTAAATCACGATTTCTCCAAAAAGAATGAACGGATTGGAATTAAATTTGGTATGTAGCTTCCTCTAGAGTCATGGGTGCTCTTTAAGAGGGGTTTTTAAAAAAAATCGAAATTTTAGGGTGTTTGGGGGTCAAAGTTACTAAATCACGATTTCTATAAAACTATTGAATGGATTGGAATGAAATTTACCACCTAAAGTATCGGAATGAAATTTGATATGTAGCTTCCCCTAGGTGCTCGCTGAGAAAGGATTTTAAAAAATTAGAAATTTTAGGGAAGGTTTGGATTGGGTCAAAGTAATTTTACAGGAATACGTAGTGTAATATATTTATTGATATTATATAGACCTATTTTTTGTTAATATACATTTAATTTTGATTTGTCTATCCGTGCAAAGCCGGATCGGTCCAGCTAGTTAGAAATAAAATCATCTGAAAAATGCTATTTAAAGACAATTATCTAGGCTTATCTGACTATGCTGTTTGGATTTTAACTAAAGCTATTTTAAAAAACAACACACTTTAAAACCGAGTCTATACCTTTAAGGATTTTCAACATATTATATGGACAGGGACTACAATTCATTATTAGAAATAGGTCACAAAGCGCCTAAGACGTTTTGGCATCAAAAGGGTATTTAACAAGCGAATAACTGTATTATTAGCAAATTTCCATAGGAAAAATGAGCTATTGCAGTGGCCCTTATGGTAAGACCCAAGGTCGAAAGTAGCAAATGAGCATCGATCATAGTCCCCAAAACACGTTTTGTGATGTCATTAAAAATCATATACAGGCTATATATATGTATATATGTGTTCGCACTCTAGCGGCCGCATTTTAAGTCCGATTTGGATAAAATTTGGTACACATGTTGGTTGTCTACGTCGCTCGGACGAGTTTGTTAGCAGAAAAACATCGGAAGTAACTATTTTTTGAGATTTTTCCTACGATAATTTTTTTTAGTTTTTCTACAAATATAAATGTAGGATGTTATTCTGCACATTTTGTTTTTTTACGCGACCTTATAGCTCGCTTGGTTTCCCCAAAATCGATCAAAACGTTAAATACCATAGAAGTACCCGGTTCAAAGCCATGTGGTGGATTCTATACTGGGCTTGGCGTGCGAAGCACGCAATTCATTGTGTATTGAAGATACTCCCAAAATGCGGAATATCGTGCCAACCATTTTGCAGCTGTTCAGCACCGTGAATAGACCTATTACCCAAATTGTTGGTTGAAAACCTAAAACATAGGCCTATAAACTTAATTTTGGAAATTTGCTCAACTCACGTCAGCGGTTCAGCTGCGTGGTCGAATTATTTTATTTATTCAGTGAAAATAAATTTAAATATTTATGATTCGTTTTGATCAAAATTGTAAACTTAACCTTAAAGTATTTTTCTAGGGTTGGTTTTGTGTTGAATTCTTTATGATAAGCATGATTACTTCTGTAAAAAAAACAACTTAACCTAAAAGAAGTAATCAAAACTTTAAATGGTCCACATAGCTGTTGAAGTATTACAGTGATGGTCGAAATCAACTGTTTTATGCTAACGAATAAATCAAACAATACAACCATGCGCATGCGTTATAATCTTTTGTTACGTATGTTGAATGACATTTATGTGAGTTGATTATGGTGTTGTACAGCAATAACGGCCTTAAGACTGTCTTTAAATATTCCCCGGTATTTAAATATTCTCCGCCATCAACGTATAGTTTCATCAAGGAATACTTGTATTCAATTTCTCACGTGTTGAAAGTTTTCGGGTTATCTGACTTCCAGTATGACTCACATATTTATGGTTTATTTTCAGTTTCAAAACTAACTTTGTCCTGTCAAGGTTGATATGGGGTCTACAATGAAAGTATGCTAAAGATTTTGACAGTGGAATTAGGAAGACACTTTCAGATTTTCACAATTTTTGGTGCGGACATTTGCCATTATTCGTGTGTGTATAAATAACACCCGACGTCTCAAGAGAATAAATCAACTATCGTTTTAAAGTAGAATAAAAACTAAAGCTGCATGCACAACTCAATAGAAGATATAAACCTAGAGGACTATGATGATATCAGACGTCTTGCCTTAAAATATAAGTTCAAATAATAATAAGGACTAACCCAGGACTAAAACACCAGAGCTGAGATGTAAACAAAACACTTTAAAAATAAATATAAATAGAATGACATAAAACACCATGCACAGTCATTCACAGAGGATGACGAAAGAAGAATGTAAATAATTAGAAAATACTAGCTGTTGTACCCGTGGCTTCGCACACGGTCCAAAGTTTTGCCGCATAGTAATTAATGTTTATTGATTTAAGGGTTGTTATTACATTTTCACCCCGATCCGGCTTTGCACGGATAGACAAATCAAAGTTAAATGTCATGTATATTAGCAACAAAAACATATCAAGAAATATAGTACACTATGTGTTTCGTATGGGGATTTTTAGTAATTTTGACCCTCCAAACCACCCTAAAATTTAGAATTTTTGGAAACCTATCTTAGGGAGCACCTAGGGCTAAAGAGGAAGCTACATACCCAATTGCATTCCAATCCGTTTAGTGTTTATTTTTCTAGTAACTTTGACCCCCCCCCCCCCAAAAAAAAAAAAGAACCCCATAAAATTTCTAATTTTCGGAAAACTTTTCTTAACGAACACCTAGGGTCCTAGAGGAAGTTACATACCAAATTTTATTTCAACCCGTTCGTTAGTTTTTGAGAGTTGAGTGAGTCAGTCAGTCAGTCAGTGGTATTTGGTTTATATATATATATATAGAGATTTGAACTGGTTAAGAATGCCTGTAAACACTTGCGCATTTAAAATACATACCAGTAGCTCAGGTGATGGAGGATGTTCAATATGTTAGTGGATGTTTACCTCATCTTTAACACATTCACTGCTAAGCAAATTTCGTATTTCCTATGCTATGAGCTGACCTTTTATTTTTTATATTTACAATCTAAATTAGTAGAAATCATTTATTTTTTATTTTTGAACCTTTCTACGTAATAATCACTAATATTTTAAAGCGGACGCACATGTTCGTCCATAGCGTGCATAGGCTTAAATTTGCTAGAAAACTATATAAGACGGAAACAGTTTCATGCGACAGTTATGAGTGATGGATTTTAAGGTTATCCATGGCTAAACCATATTCTATGTTAAAACCTTTATTTTTAAAAACTTTATATTAAAATATTTTAGGTTTGCCCATGTATAAATCATAAAACCTTTATTATTTAATTTTCACATTGAAATATTTTAAATATAATTGACTGTTTAACATACAACAAAATTACACGTGTGACTGTTAAAGTGACGGCTTGCGTGTCGATTTATGTAGGATTACCCATGTATAAATCGTAATCTATGATAAAACCTTTATTATTAATTCCATTGTTGTTGAAGACAAAGAATGCATTTGGTAGTCGTAGGTTTCAAATGGAAGAATAAGAAATACAATATAAGGCTGTGTCAGTGATGTAGGCCTAATCTTAAAAATGTTGTATTTTTTAAAATTTTTTACAGTACAATATTTAAGTAGTAATTTTTTTGAAAAATCACAGGCAGAATAATTAGATACTCCTCAGAAATCAATAATTTAAAAAGTAATATCTTTATGTAGGCATACATTACTATGTTGAGGAAATTTTTAACTTGGTAAATGTGTACAATTATAAAGATTATTTAGATATGATTTTATATAACTGTACGCATATTTGTGATATTTTTGTTATTTATATATTATATTTTTTATCAAAATATCAAACTCTATCAAATTATAGGCATATTGTAGCTGTTGTACCCGTTCTTCGCACGGGAATAATTCATGGTGTAAGCAGAAGTATAATACAATCAGTCTGATGGTAAATGTTGACAAATTGAAATTGTAACAAATGGAGGTAAAAATGTATATATTTACGTGTCACTTAAAGAGTGGTCGAGAATTGTCAAAAACCGCTGACGGAATAAGGTGTTTTTCATTTAAAAAAATGTAGAAGTCAAACTTCGACTTGGGGGGGAGAGCTCCCAGGGGCATATAAACTTTACCGTTGTATAACCCATATCTGGCAAAAATGGTATTTCCTAAAAAGGGGTCGAGAATCGTCAAAAATGCTCTAGAACACTGTTTTCGAGATATTGACGATTTTTGTGAAAAAAACAAAACACTTATTCAAACTATCATAGCATCTGTTTGGTTGGTCACAGTTAGTCTGGGGATCATGATCAGTGCTCACTTACTACACCCAACAAAATAAATGATCTCCCGAAATTCCGCATATCGTCGTGAATCACCCTGTATATAATATTTTTAATAACTGAGGAAAATGTGTTCAAGAGACCATGATCATTACTCTCATACTACACCCAACAAAATTAATATTGCATTGTCGTCGGTCTTTGATAAGTGTGCAAAGTTTAAAATCAATCAGACGTTTTAAAGGGGGTGAAAATCACGTCGTGTTCTGATGACCATGATCAGTGCTCACTTTCTACACCCAAAAAAATTAATATTGCATTGTCATCGGTCCTTGATAAGTGTGCAAAGTTTCAAATCAATCAGACGTTTTGAAAGGGGGGGGGGGAATCACCTCGTGTTCTAGATACCATGATCAGTTCTCAC
>JAGFPH010001790.1:138786-151785 GCA_018207615.1 Philaenus spumarius | reverse complement strand
ATATTGCATTGTCATCGGTCCTTGATAAGTGTGCAAAGTTTCAAATCAATCCGACGTTTTGAAGTTTGTGAAAATCACCTCGCGTTCTGGGGACCATGATCAGTGCTCACTTACTACACCCAACAAAATTAATATGGCATTGTCATAGGTCCTTGATAAGTGTGCAAAGTTTCAAATCAATCAGATGTTTTGAAGGGGGTGAAAATTACCTCGTGTTCTAGGGACCATGATCAGTGCTCACTTACTACACGAAACAAAATTAATATTGCATTTTCAGCAGTCCTTGATAAGTGTGCAAAGTTTAAAATAAATCAGACATTTTGAGGGGGTGAAAATCACGCCGTGTTCTGATGACCATGATCAGTGCTCACTTTCTACACCCAACAAAATTAATATTGCATTCCCATAGGTCCTTAGTAAGCGTGTAAAATTTCAAATCAATCAGTCGTTTTGAAGGGTGTGAAAATCACCTCGCGTATTGGGGACCATGATCAGTGCTCACTTACTACACCCATCAAAATTAATATTGCATTGCCATATGTCCTTGATAAGTGTGCAAAGTTTCAAATCAATCCGACTTTTTGAAGGGGATGAAAATAACGTCGTGTTCTGGGGACCATGATCAGTGCTCAATTACCACAACCAACAAAATTAATATTGCATTGCCATAGGTCCTTGGTAAGTGTGTAAAGTTTCAAATCAAGCAGTCGTTTTGAATGGTGTGAAAATCACCTTGCGTTCTGGGGACCATGATCAGTGCTCACTTACTACATCCAACAAAATTAATATTGCATTGCCATAGGTCCTTGATAAGTGTGCAAAGTTTCAAATCAATCCGACGGTTTGAAGGTGGTGAAAATCACCTCGTGTTCTAGAGAGAGACCATGATCAGTGCTCACTTACTACACGAAACAAAATTAATATTGCATTGCCATAGGTCCTTGTTAAGTGTGCAAAGTTTCAAATAAATCAGACGTTTTGAAGAGGGTGAAAATCACCTCGTGTTCTAGGGACCATGATCAGTGCTCACTTACTACACCCAACAAAATTAATATTGCATTGTCATCGGTCCTTGATAAGTGTGCAAAGTTCAAAATCTATCAGACGTTTTGCAGGTGGTGAAAATCACCTCGTGTTCTAGAGACCATGATCAGTGCTCACTTACTACACTCAACAAAATTAATATTGCAGTGCCATATGTCCTTGATATTTTGACCCGACTCTCACTTATTTTACCCAGTCTCTTACTTATTTTACCCAAATTGTAGGAATCAAATTACGATTGGGGGGGGGAAGAGCCCCCAGGGGCATATACACTTTACCGTTGTATAGCCCGTAACTGGCAAAGATGGTGTTTCCTAAAGAGGTTTCAAGGATCGTCAAAAATGGTCTAAAACGCTGGTGGACGATTTTTGTGAAAAATAATGAAAAAGCTCCAAATCGTTGTAATATAATCGAAGCTGATGGAACACTACAAAATGGAAATTTGGTTTGAAATAATTGTACAAATTACCATCACTCTAGCTTTATGGGACGTATAATAATTAATTTGTATTGTTTTAGGGGTTGTTATATCATTTTCACCCCTAAGAAGCACGTGAATAAAAGAAAATACATAAATGTCTTGTAAGAAATAAATGTACCAATTTCCAGCTCTCTAGCTTTATGGGAAGTATAATAATTATTTCGTATTGTTTTTGGGGTTGTTATTACATTTTCACCCCTTAGCAGCACACTGAAAAATACAAATATGGTTTACTTTTTATATATCTTGTAAGAAATGAATGCACCAATTTCCCGCTCTCTAGCTTTATGGGAAGTATGATAATTAATTTGTATTGTTTTAGGGGTTGTTATTACAATTTCACCCCTTAGCAGAACAGTGTAAAATGCAAATATAGTTTACATTTTATATATTATCTTGTAAGAAATAAATGTACAAATTACCAGCTCTCTAGCTTTATGGGAAGTATAATAATTAATTTGTATTGTTTTAATGGTTGTTATCTCACTTTTACCCCTAAGAAGCACGTGAATAAAAGGAAATATGGTTTACATTGTATAAATGTCTTGTAAGAAATAAATGTACCAATTTCCAGTTCTCTAGCTTTATGGGAAGTATAATAATTATTTCGTATTATTTTAGGGGTTGGTGTTACATTTTCACCCCTTAGCAGCACACTGAAAAATACAAATATGGTTTACTTTGTATATATATCTTGTAAGAAATGAATGTACAAATTTCCAGCTCTCTAGCTTTATGGGAAGTATAATAATTAATTTGTATTATTTTAGGGGTTGTTATCTCATTTTCACCCCTACGAAGCACGTGAATAAAAGGAAATATGGTTTACATTGTATAAATGTATTAATGTATTGTAAAAAATAATGTACCGATTTCCAGTTCTCTAGCTTTATGGGAAGTATAATAATTATTTCGTATTGTTTTAGGGGTTGTTATTACATTTTCACCCCTTAGCAGCACACTGAAAAATACAATTATGGTTTACTTTTTATATATACCTTGTAAGAAATAAATGTACCAAATTCCAGCTTTCTAGTCTTAATGCATGTATAATAATAAATATATATTGTTTTAGGGGTTGTTTCAACCCTTAAATCAAAATAATTTATAGCCTATGTCTCATTCCAGGTCATGATCTATATGTGTGCCAAATTTCATTCAAATCCATCCAGTACTTTTTGCGTGATTGTCAGTCAAACAAACAAACAAACAAACAAACAAACAAACAAACAAACATACAAACTTTCACATTTATAATATTAGTAGGATAGCTTCGGCTGATTTTTATAATCTTTGATGTGTCACAAGTAATATGAGTCCATTACACATTTTTAACTGGTTATGGTTTTACGGAGGCCTTAGGTTTTCAGATTTTGTAAATATTCCTAAGGTTTTCCCTGACGGTGTATAAATTTCCTGATATAAGATTTTATATATCTCTTTCAATTTTGTTAAATAACAGAGGTGCTAAGGTTTTTAAAAAAATAACCCTATATATTATATGTCGAAAATATATTCGTATACTATTAACTAATAAGTTCATCTGAAATAAAAGAAATTTTACAGTTCTGTAAAATACACCTAATTGCGCTGAACTTTATAAAACGTAAATTGTGTATTTGGAAACCAAATGTTTCAACTAGTCGGGTTATATAACGTACATAAGCTCCACTATATATTCTATCTGTATATCCCTAAATAATATAAAGTTTTTATGCTCCACTTTCATGACCCTATAAAATTCCGGATCACAATAAAAAGGATGAACTATATTCTTTTAGTATATGGAAAATGAATTTTAATAAGATCAAGTATTTGTTAATAATGTTCTTCAAGACGAGCTGAATTCTGAGGAATGACAAAGATTTTTCAAGTAGTTTTGAATTTAAAATTTTTTAAAAAATTGCAATATTAATAAACTTATTTGAATTAAATTTGTGTAAATGCATTTAAGTAATATTAATATATAACAAATTAATGTAAGAGTGCCGATATAACTCCAAAATTCACCTACACATCTCCATGGTTGTTATATAGTATGATAGGCCTCCAACAAGGTTTCTATTAGGAACTTCAGCGGTTGGGTTCAGACGTATGGTTGTAAAAAGAGCTAACCTCGCCAATAGATATAGTTAAGTCGGCAAAGCAGCTGGGAATCCGAAGTGGGCGAGACGTGCCATAATGTTCCTGAATATTCTATAATCTAGAAGCTTCCAGAATGTTTTATATTATTTTAGAATGTTATAGAAGTGTCCAAGATTGGCCAGAATGTTCCTGGATAATCTAGAGTCTAGGAGCTTCCATAATGTTCTACACTATTTTAGAACGGCCTGGAATTTTCCAAAATTGGTCAGAATGTTCCAGAAGGTTCTAGAATCTAGAAGCTTCCAGTTTTAGAATATTCTGGAAGTGTCCAAGATTGACCAAAATGTTATTGAATATTCTAGAATCTAGAAGCTTCCATAATGTTCTAGAATATTTTAGAATTTTCTAGAAGTGTCCACGATTGACCAGAATAGTCCTGAATATTCTATAATCTTGAAACCTCCAGAATGTTCTAGAATATTTAATAATGTTATAGAAGTGTCCAAGATTGACCATAATATTCCTGGATAATCTAGAATCTAGAAGCTTCCATAATGTTCTACACTATTTTAGAATGGACTAGAATTTTCCAAGATTGGCCAGAATGTTCCAGAAGGTCCTAGAAGCTAGAAGCTTCCGGTTTTGGAATATTCTGGAAGTGTCCAAGATTGGCCAGAGTGTTCCTGAATATTCTAGAATCTAGAAGCTTCCATAAAGTTCTACATTATTTTAGAATGGTCTAGAATTGTCCAAGACTTGCCAGAATGTTCCTGAATGTTTTATTATTAATATGTTCAATTGTACTACATTACACAAAATATTATTGAAGTTTTATAAAATTAACTTATTCTTTGAAATGTGTGTAACTCAAATGAGATAGAAAAATATTGACAATCATTGTTGTATTGTATGATTTTATTTCACTTTAAAGGTTACTAATTTATTTATTTACTGCATGATTTACTGCAAGAATATTATATTCCATTTCACTGAAATCTGCAGTCAGACAGACCAGTGGCAGGAACAATGAAACTGAAGTTGATATATCTCATTGATTTGCAGGAACCGCGGTGACAACCTAATGATATGAGGTTAACCGAGGGAATCCTGTTTCTGGCTGCGTCAGTACATGTTACCTAAGCTCCTGTCACTGGTGCTCTATGCGTGTTAAATTTACAAATATATCAAGTTGATGGTAGGTATAGTGTGTATTATTAAATCACAGTATGAACAAATGGACATGGGTTCTTTTATACCAGGTGTCTTAAACGTAACACCCCCACCCCCTATTATTTTTTGTATTAATGGAAATAGACAGATTTGCTTTGGGGGTTTTTAACATAAAAAATTTAGTTTTTTTTAGTGTATCGTAAATTTTAAACTCTCCCCAAAAATGGGGTATTTTGGGGGTAAGTCCAACATTTTAAATGTGAACTCCTATTTTTTAGTGACACCTCATTTTAAAGGGCTTGATAAAAGAAGAAGAAGATTGGCGCAAACAGGAGGACTGTATGTTGACTCTATCCAACAGAATGGCCAATCAAAGTTATAATCTTTTCCCATTTAAATAATATTTAAATGTTCAAGACGATACATCTGTTACTTTGTATAGTGGTTTCATCCAGTAGGTCACTCAATAATAATAGATTGAGTGACCTACTTGATGAAACCCTTGTAAAAAATAACAGATGTATCGTCTTTAACATGGTGGTGTTATTTAAATGGGGAAAAGCTCTAACTTTTATTTATCATTATGCTAGATAGAGTTAACATACAGACCTTCGCTTTGCGCAAATCTTCTTCTTTTATCAAGAATTTAAAATGAGTTGTCACTCAATAGGGGTTCACATTTAAAATTTTCGACGCACCCCCAAAATTTGGAGAGAAATTTACGATAAACCAAAAAAACTCAATGTTTGATCATGTTAACAATCCCCAAATCTGTCTATTTCCATTATTAAAAAATAATAGGGTTTGTGACTTTTAAGACACCTGGTATACATTGATTGATACACAACCGATTGTAACAAAGAAAATTATGTAATTTTAAGAAGGTGATTATAATCAATATATCTATATATAGTAAATGTAGGTGCAGTTGGTCAGTTTGTGCCTATATAACTTTACAATCCACACCCGCAATCCCATTGGCGTTGTATAATACGGTACCCCTCCATACCCATTTATGAAGAATGTTTGGGTTTGGAACTGCATTGATTGGGTTCGGAGATATGGATGTCAAAATAGCGCATCGCACCAATGGACTTCTTACAGAAAGTGGTGAAACAGCTGGGAATCGATTATTGAGACGGCCCAGAATGTTTCTTAATGTTCCAGACTGAATGTTCAAGAATATTCCAGAATGTTCTCGAACTTTCAAAAATGTTAAATAATGTTGTAGAATATTTTAAAATATTTCATATTATTCTAGAATGTTCTAAAATGTTTTAGAATCTTCCAGAAGGTTCGAAAATGTTCCAGACTGTTCTGGACTATCGAATGGACTTCCAGAATTTTCGATCCATAAAGCAATAGAGACCTAAGACTTATTAGATATTATTCTTAAGTTATGTATAAGAGAGACAAAACATTTGCCTTTCAATTATGTTTATCTAAGGAGTCAAATATTGTTCTTTGAAAATACTTTGGGTAAAATGTACTCATATACATTAAAATAATCTCAAACTAACGGGCTTGCATCGTAGTTTTTGTTCTTACTGGAGAATAGCTGACCATGTATGTAAACTGAAATGGGTTAAATAGATTCATTGTGATGAAACTCAACGTTTTTGGGCAAGTGAACTCTCCATGTTTACCCGATATTTCTAATTAATTTATTCATTTCTGCCACTGATATCTAAATTTACTTTGTCATTAGTAGGAAATATTCATAAACCTAAACACCTCTCTACTTAAGCAGTAATTGCTTTTTTTTAATTATTCCTAAATTAAAGCGTATACAATTGATCACTTCTTAACCTCCTTTATTAGTAAAAATCTTTCACCTTAACCGCTTGATATTGTTACAAAAGTAAAACAATTATTAGGAAGATATTTAGGCCATTGTGTTTTGCGTTTTTGGCAGTAAAACATGTTTTGACCTTTTAATTTAGTTTTTATTAAAGCGACACTTTTTATAACCTCTGACACTTTAAACTAACATTAAATAAAAATCAACAAAAATAATCTGTAATAATAATAATAATTATTATTATTATTATTTGTGGTCACTAAGTCCACAGTCCTTTCTTAAGTTCCATAATGGAAAACATATTACTTTTTTTATATCGAAGTAAGAGTAATATTTTGCATTTTTTATTTGATAGTAAATGTTTCCCACGTACTATTACACAAGTATTGTAACACTATAAAATTACCCAAAAGCAGACAGAAGCACTCAATTTTAACTCTGATCTAAGCGTTTAATTTGTCACGTAAATTGGAAGGAAAATCCGAATTTTCTAAGAAGATCCAGTCTATTAAATGTGTTATTTTTATATTCATCACGGCCGGCGGACGTAACACGTAGAGGGATGTTTGCTTATTGCTAGCACGTATGACACCCTTGCATTCAACTTTTTATCCCACCCCTGACTTTCATGTTGATGTCTTTCATCTAGGACACTATATTTGCATTCCTTATTCAGGACGTTCCGAGGGTCTCTTTTTGACGAGTTAGTGCCGAGTAATAAATACCGGGAAACATAATTACTTTAACTTACTTTACATACAACGTACACTTAAAATAAAAAAGTAAATCGGTCAATAAGCGATACATGCTTTATTAATTACCCTACTTGTTTCGCACGCCAACACCAGAGATCGCTTAGCTCACATATTTTTATAAACAAAATAATGTTGCCTATGACATGAAATAAAAACCGGACCATTTACTACTACTCGCACTATACAAATCTACATACAATTTAGTTTCAAATTTTGAGAGAGTCTTTTTGGGCAACAATATCAAACATATGGTTATTTGTTTAATAGGTGTTCAGATAGATTAAGTTTCCAATCTATTATCTAAGGATAAAATAACTCCATTTCAGGTAAGCATAAACAACTTACTTCCACAATAGCTCCCTATTAAATTACAATCTATATATTATTATATAAAAGCGAAATACCACTCACTCACTCACTCACTCACTCATCACGATTTCTCAAAAACTACCGAACGGATTGAAATGAAATTTGGTATGTAGCTTCCTCTAGGGCGATAGGTGCTCACTAAGAAAGGGTTTGAAAAAATTCGAAATTTTAGGGGAGGTTTGGGGGATCAAATTTATTAAAAAACGATTTCTTCAAAACTACCGAACGGATTGGAATGAAATTTGGTATGTAGCTTCCTCTAGGGCCATAAGTGTTCACTAAAAAAGGGTTTTAAAAAATTCGAAATTTTAGTTGGGTTTGGTGGATCAAATTTATTAAATCACGATTTCTTCAAAACTACAGAACGGATTCTAATGAAATTTGGTATGTATCTTCCGCTAGGGCCATAGGTGCTCACTAAGAAATTGTATGAAAATTTTCGAAATTTGAGGAGGGGTTTGGGCGTATCAAACTTACTAAAATCATAATTTCAGATCTTTTATTATTATGACAATAGTGCTTTTATTATTTAAGATCTATATATATATAAGCCAAATACCACTCACTGACTAAACACTTAAAAATAATACAATTACGTTAAAAAGACTGAAAATACCAACCACCGTACGGGTCAGCTAGTAATGCTTATAAAATCAAACTCATGTCGTTTCAGAAAATTGGTAGATATAAAGATTATAGGGAATACATACAGGCGGAAACCAAATAGACTGATGGACAGAATGACTTAGATAGATGGACAAATAGACAGAGAGACTGGCAGAGTCGAAAGCCGATAGACAAACAGACAAAAGAATGGAGGAACGGGAAAACCGACAGATTGGCAGACTGACAAACCATTTAGAAGGACATACGTTCGAACAGAAAGAAAAACTGAAGAAAGACATACAAATTTACAAATGGTCAAACGGACTGACATTCATAAAGACTGACGGAAGGACGGACAAATAGAATATATACAGACAGACGTTAGAGCATACAGCGCGATGAGCAGACTGAAATAAAGACAGACAAACAGATGGAAGGACATATGGTCGGACAGAGGCTAAGCCTGCGGAAAATAAGTATTAGTACAAATATTCTTCTTTTTCTTTTAATATCCTGGGGGGAAAAACTACCAAAAAATCTTATAATGAAGCTGTTAATGTTTTAAACATGTAGACAATATTGATGTAATGAACTAAAAACAATACTAACTCTTCGGCGGTTCTATTCAACCAGAAAATCATTTAGAACTTTTGTGTTTCATTTTAACTAAATCCCAGTTTTCTTGTAAATTGTTAAAATAAATTCAAATTCTGAATAACGTTTATATAATTACAAGAGCATAATAGCAATCCACCCAATCGTTAAAATGGACCCAAATGTATTGTCCGTAAATGTCGGAAGCTTGTTGGTTAATTGGCAGTGTACACACAACCAGAGTAAAGCCGCGAGAGGTAGCCCGAAGGCATCGTAATTATCCGAACAACCAGCAAGACGAGTCTAGTTCGCGGTGTGTTCCTCTACAAACACTATCATTAGCCTCACGTAACGAGGACGCTCCTATACAACTACCTGGACTTTTAATATCTCATTAAATTCGCAACAATGTCCAATATTAAAAATCAGTCCGTGCGTAGCACGCCAACCTACGGGCCTAGTAAGAGTGGGCTTCGGTTATAAGCACAAATTATATTGACATGATGTACAATTTCCATTCCAGGTCAAATGATTTACAGGTATGCGATTCTGAAAGTGCATCGAATTCAACTCTAATTATAATATTGAATTTCAGAGTTTGTTTCAAGTTTAAATAGCATTTAAAGAACTGGGTGTTTAAAAATGAGTAACGCAGTTTTAAGGCTTTATTTAGTATTGTATACATTTTTAGTATTGAATACATTTTTTTAAATAATACATCAAATGAAAGTGCAGCTGTCTTCCGTTAGAAAGCGCTAGTATCGAAGATGGCAACTAGTGAACAGAAAGCTTTTTGTGTTTTACAGTTTGCAAGGACTGAATCTGTAGTTGCAGTACAACGTGCATTATGTATTAAGTTAAAATATAATCTTAATCTGCCGGTGGTATTATCAGTTTGAAGACACCGGCTGTCTTTGCAATAGAAAGAGTAAGGGACCAAGAGTGACTGAAAAACGTATTGAACTAGTGAGAGAGTCTTTCACGCTTAGCCCCAAGAAATCAGTTCAGAAAGCTAGTCGTGAATTATCAATTCCAGTGACGTCTGTCTGTAGAGTTTTAAGAAGACGCTTACGATAACTACGTCCTTATGGTTTGAAGTTGTTACAGGCTTTAAAACCTACAGAGTATGGTTTACGTGCCAACTCTGCAAACAATCTTGCATGTCTTCTGCAATGATGAATCGATATTTCAAGTAGACATGTGAACACTCATAATGTGCTTATCTGGGGGTCAGGCTATCTCCACGAGATGGCACAGTTACAAAGAAACTCCCATACATTGAACTTTTTGGGTACAATATACTGGCGGAAAGTTTATTTGCCTTTCATCTTTACTGAAACAGCAGTAACTGTTGTTTCTTATCTCTATGAGCTACTACTAGGGCTCTTACCTCAATTGGAAGAAGCTGAACCACATACCTGTATTAGGCAGCTGGTGGTACGCCGCCTCACTGGTACGACTCAGTACGCGATTGGTTGATTTGGTTGAGTTATCAAAGTCCCCGTTCGGGTGCCAACTTTGTGATGCCTTTTTCCTTATGGGAACATTCTTTGGCCCTCACAAAATAACGTTGTAACTGATTGTTGGTCGAATTACAAAGCTTGTTTCGCATTACCTTCACGTTCACCCGAACTGTCGCCATGCGAGTTTTACCTTCGGGGGTTCATGAAGGATCAAGTGCATGTGCTTCAGCTAACAGTTGACCTACCCGACTTAAAATACAGGAGTAAAGCTGTTGTTCAAATAATTAATCTAGACACACCGAAGAAGGTTTGGGACGAAAAAAATCAATTCATTAAACAGAGAATAATAAAAACAAATAAACTCTGCAGCTGAAAACGAATTTCAAATATATATTTATTTACAAGTTAAAAAATTCTGAGTAACAAATATATAAAACAGGAGTAACCAAATACCGTAATTTTCTTAGTAGCAGTCGAGTAGTTGCAAGGTTATACAAGTAGCCTACTACACTACAATTTCAAAACTAGTGTACGTCATTAAGAGCATAAGTTGAAATAAGTTGTAAAAGTGCCAACTATACTATCAATCGAAAAGAGAGTTTGGAAAAGCAAAACTGAAATAAATATTATATCAATGAAAAAATATACAAAAAACTGAGGAAATATATAGGCCTATGCTTTTAATTTGTTATGTAACTGACATTTTGTAAGTACAAAGTTTGAATTTTTTCCTAACACAATACAAAACTAATAATGAAAAGTAGTTTGCAAGCCAGGGTCCGAAATTTTATAAAGAATCTTTAGGTATTTTTCATCACTCAATTATAAAAGATGGATTTATAAAATGGTTTAAAATGAGGCAATGTCAGAGCGCTATTTTACATAAAATTGCACTGTTTAGATACGGCTATAGAGAAAAGCGCTTTCGTTTACGGCTGCTGTCTCGTTTACTGGATCAGACCCGATATGAACGTTCTAGTAACTAAGGTTTACTAAGGTTAAAACAGTAATAATTTATAATACTAAATTAAATAACAGTCGCAATGTGGGTAAAGCGATCTTAGAAATTCGAATTAATCTTTCCTTTCAGATAATCCAAGGAATAAACTTTAATTTTAAGAACTGTTAAATCACAGCGGATGTATTGAGAGCCTCACTGGGCAGCTAATGTCTAAAGCTTAATCTTGACGTTGTGAAGGTAACCAGGCGAAAAGCGGCATCATTGTGTTTTTGACCGCCTACTTCTCAAGGCCAAACGGTGATTAGAGTATTCACGCCTCGCCGCCATGACGACTTTAAACTTGGACAACTAAGGATGGCATTTGAGAAGAGTTTCAATACATAAAACAAACTGACATTGTAATTGGTTCAAGCATTGCTGTTTTTAAAGTTAAAACATTTAAAAAATCTTTATACGTGATTCCACAAAAACAAATTTAAATGCAATCTATTATTGTGTTTAATAAAATTACTATTTTCCAGTTTATATTTACTTATGACAGATTTAATAAGCGGTACTAGAAACTGGCACATACTTTCTCACAAACATATTTAAATTATTAAACAGATTCACTGTGACTTCATAATTATATTAAAGTAGGAGAGGGTATACATTAAAGTAGGAGAGTAACTAATAAATATTATTACTATTAGCTGAATGAGAATTTTTAGAAAACTTTTTTTTTGCATACTTTATTGTGCATTAAGGGCTGCAAATAAACCAAATTGTATCCAAATCGTTATAACCTTTTTTTTATAAAAAAATAATAACTGACTTTTTGATGGTTTTTTTACCAAAAAAGGGGTTGTTCAAAAAATATTCAACAACCCATCTATATAGGCCTATATATGCATCTTTTTTCGTGCATCTATATAGGCCTAATTTACATGTTTGGTGCAGGTTTGTTCGAAATTGATCGAATAGTTTTCTCTCTAGCTTTGTCTAGAATTATTATTTGATATACAGAACAAACTAACAGACAGACATTTTGTAAAAAACACTTTTTTGGACACAGGGGGTTATAAAACGGTTATTTCACAAAAATCTCAACATCGAGTTTTTTTTGCGATTACTATAATTTCTCTATACTATAGTATAGTGACAAAGTAAAAATTGTCGAGCTTTTAAAAAACTATGACTAAGCAGTCATGGTAAAATTTGAAGTATTTAAAAAATCAAATGCTGTTCAACTATGGCTAGTAGATAAGGCCTACCAAATTATCTATAGAATAATGTCAGTTAATAATGCAACATATTATGTTATATATGTATATATATATGTACTATCTGGCCCAATCTGGCATTGCACGGATAGACAAATCAAAGCAAAATTTATAGTAACAAAAAATATATTATATCAATAAATATATTACACTATGTATTTCTTATGGGGATTTTTAGTAACTTTGACCCCCCCCAAACCTCCCCTAAAATTTAGATTTTTTTAAAAACCCTTTCTTAGCGAGCACCTATGGCCCTAGAGGAAGCTACACACCAAAGAAACCCCCTAGACAAATCAAAGTAAAATTTATTGTAACAAAAAATATATTATATCAATAAATATATTACACTATGTATTTCTTAATGGGATTTTTAGTAACTTTGACCCCCCCCCCCCCCCCCCCCCCCCC
>JAGFPH010001790.1:70739-137835 GCA_018207615.1 Philaenus spumarius | reverse complement strand
TTAATACACATTTTAATTTGATTTGCCTATCCGTTCAAAGCCGGATCGGGCCAGATAGTTCTGTATAAACCTTTAAATCGACTTTAAACCAGCTGAGATTATTTTAGGTGGAACTCCATACGTCTGTAATTCGTGAGCTAATGCTTAAGAACTATAAGGAATGCAATATTATTGGTTAAAACTTCTACTGGTAATAATTATAGTAAGTGTGTGCAATACCATTCGAACAAAAGCATTGGATCCAGTATATAATGGTTCGCAATCTAGCGGCCGCATTTTAAGTCCGATTAGGTTCAAATTTGGTACACATGTTGGTTGTCTACATCGCTCGGACGAGTTCGTTAGCCAAACAAATCCAACAATCGGAAGCACGTTTTTTGACAGGAAGTAACTATTTTTTAAGATTTTTCTACGAGAATGATTTTTTAAAGTTTTTCTAAAATATAAATGTAGGATGTTATTCTGCACATTTTGTTTTTTTACGTGACCTTATAGCTCGCTTGGTTCCCCCAAAATCAATCAAAACGTAAAATAAAATAGAAGTACCCGGTTCAAAGATATGTGGTGGATTCTATCGTGAGGTTGGCGTGCGAAGCACGAAATGTATTGGGTATTGAAGATGCTCACAATATGCGGAATGGCGTGCGATGCACGCAATGCTTTGTGGGTTGAATATACTCCCAATATGCGAAATGGCGTGCGAAGCACGCAATTCTTTGTGTATTGAAGATACTCCCACTATGTGGAATTGCGTGCGAACCATTTTACAGCTATTCAGCAAGTCGTGAATAGACCTACTTATCAAATTAATGGTTCAAACCTTGAATAATAGGCCTATAAAGTTAATTTTGGAAATTTTCTCAATTCACGTCAGCGGTTCAGCTGCGTGGTCGAATTATTAGCTTTTGCATTTTGTCTGATATTGTTATCTGTATAATTTTACCGAAACCAAAGTTATTTAATAGCATTGCATGAGTCGCAAATAAAATGTACACAACCACTTATCACGTCCAATAGTATAACTTCAACCGATCGTAGAGGGTCGTCCGGGCTAAAAACGTCTGAGCAATGTGTCAAAGGGATAACAAGGCGCTTGTAATTCGGTCCTTCAGAACTAGTCCTAATGATTTAACGAGCTCAAGATAGATCTAATAACAAAGCGGAGATTAGAAAAGTAGAGGTGTTGTTCTTGTCGGTAAATTAGTTGTTGGAGGAAAACAAGGCGCCGGCAGGTGAGAAATAACTTTTAAACCTTAATGGGACAGGTGTTTCCCGTCTCTCTCTTTCTTAGCAAGTCAACTGTATCACTAACAAAGTTTGCTTACGTTTTACATCCCTTTAAACCTAGATTACATAGTTCTGCTTTTACCCTCAATGTAGTGCTCTGATCTCTTACGTTAGTATGCATACAGGGTGATTTTATAATGCATGGACATAATTTATGGGATGGTAATAAGGGTAAAAATAAAGAATGGCAATAAATATTTTTTGTTTTTCACTAAATAATGTGTATTTTCAGAACGGCTTCAGAGTTTATAAAGTCCTGGTTTAATAAAATATTCAACTTTTTAAATTATACGTTTCAAAATGGCGGCTATTTAAACATTTTAAATGAAAATACCTCAAAACCAATAAATTTTTATATAACCCAAGAATATAATTTCTATCGCTTGGTATAGCTGTTTAAACTATTGAACAAAGGATAACAGTAAAACAGTCCATTAGTTTCCCAACTGCAACATCCATAGCAACAATGAGTTGGCAATATGTATTTGTGCGACCAATTAATGGAATTGATAAACTCTGGTACTAAAGTGTTTGGATGAAACCAAATATATTTTGCAACTTAAAAAAATGCCATAGTTATGAAACCATTATTTATAGAAAACGTAGTAAATATTTACTTAACTGACTATTGGATGTAGGATTTCGCTAGTAAATTAGGTGGTTTTTGGTTCCATTGTTATTTTAAACTATTTATCTGGAGAATATTGGAAATTGGAAACTTTGTTTAACGTTCCAACCATATTAGAAATGTGTATTTTTTTGTGTGTATGTGTGTCAGTTATTTTTTAATGTAGTGGAAATTTTGAAAATTGTTTATCAGATGCTACGAAAAATGTTAGCACTTCATATTCTAAGGTATTGTTTTATAAACGCAACCATTTATGAGCACCCAGGGAACAATTGAGTGAAAAACAATATTATTTTAGGCGTTTTGAGAGGTTCACCGTACTTACTGAAATTTGTTGAACTCAATTTTAAATTAGAACTTGGAAAGAGTAAAATTTATGTAACTGCAAACAGTTTTTAAATATACTGCCGAACCAGGTGTGTGTTATGACGAAATTTTAAGACAAAATTAAAATAATTATTTGTGAGGAATTTGAATACAAAGTAATCAGTTTATGGATATTTTAGCAATTAAATTATTTTATTATTATAAAAATCATCTAGTAATAATGAAATAGCTGTGCAGTTCTTCAATAATATTTTCCTAATAAACAGCTACGTACATTCAGGCTTATACGTTGGCCATCAAGATACGTAGACCTAACGTACTTAGATTGTTTCTTGTGGGAACACCTACAAAATAAGCCCTTTACATAACTTTTGATTAAGTAACTGAAATTATTAAAAAACACTTATTTAAATAAAACACTTTTTAATTCAACACTTTTTTAACGCAATAAAATGTATAAAATAATGTATCATAGCTTAATACAGATTTCTAACCCCACACAGACGTATAACCCAATACAGATACCTGACCCCTTAAGGACTGTACCGAAAATTTGTGATTGTACATTTTTAATAGCTAAGCAAATATTTGTAAGATTTAAAACGATAAACGCGGAGCGCATTAAATAGATAATAAAAAAAGGAGTAGCTCTCGTTGAGAAAAATCACACAACAGTTTATATAATTAATTATAATTTGAAGTGAAATTAAATTGTTAGTGACTTAGGTGAACTAGTTATGCATCCTGCCAAGAGTTCATTATCAACACAAGCCATGTGTTTATTACAAAATTTTTGAGATGGGGTGGTAGGAGTGCGACGGGTTGTTTTGGGATTTTGTAAATAGGGGTTTTAAGGTCCCTCCTGAAGGTGAATAACTGTTCCAAAATCTGATTTTTTTTATCCATTTTCGTTTTTTTAAGAGGTTTTAAATTTTCAAAAAAAATCACCCAGTTAGATGAAATATCTAGGTATAGATTAAAGGGTGAAATCAGAATAAGGATAAAGAAATGGGCAAATAGGCCACATAAAAGTAGTATAACAAATCGAGTTTTTAAGGTTTTTTAATAACACCATTTTCATAAGGGATGGAAAAAATGGGTTTAGGAAAAAATCTAAACTCTCTTTGTAGGCATGCACTCAATGTTTATTTTAAATTAAGTTACAAGTGAAATAACATGGTCAAAGACCGACCGGGGTTTGCACCCAGGACCATTGCAATTCCGTGGTAACGCTCTACCAACTGAGCTATACTGATCACACCAGATATTGGTCCATGTTATCTCTCTTGTACGGTTTACTAAATTTTGTTAACCGATAGACTGAATACTTCGTACATACGACATTGAAAACAATCTTAACTCTTTTAGCAGCATACATTCGTGTTATTTATTATTATTACTTAATTTATTATATAAATATTTTAAATTAATTTTAAAGCTTCTTACTACAACAAACCTTTACAGCTTAGATGTGTAAACTTTTACCTAATTGGAGATGTAACCAAAATTAGGTTGCAAACTAAATTTATATTACTATCTTAGTAGACCCAAAATCCCAGTTCTAAATTTGTTTAAATCTCCTAAATATTACCAAAACGCTTTGTCTGAATATTTTAAGGTATTTTCGGCCGTTATTACACTTGATCAAAGTCGCCGATACATCTATTCTATAATGGTATTGTAAATACCACCAGCACAATCTTTAACCTGAAAAATTTCGTTAACTGAGCAACCAGTAGCGTAAGGAGCAAATACATTATTGTTTAATGCTTACCTTATAGAAACTTCGAAGTAAATAGTAGAAATAGTAACTTCGGAAACTTAACTGCACCTGCAGACCAAGAAAAAAGTTTACTTGGATGGACCAAATTATAGGAATTTAGACCTTTCATATTCACAGTTGCACTTGATAATCCTATAATTGATATTAAATGAAATCTGTTTGCAAAAAAAAAAAAGAAAATAATAATAACAACATTTAAAAAAAATCTTTTATAAAATTTAGAAAACCCCCGACACACAAAATAGAAAACAGATGATTTTCAAACGGCTCAACAGAGATAACGATGCCACAGACAGATACATAGACACACAGATACATAGTAAAACTTATAACACTACTCTTTTTGCGTCAGGGGTTAAAAATAGACTGTATTTAGAAACGACTACAGATAATAATATTATATTATTTTATTATATTATTATACAAACTTATAACTTGACGGAGTTATAAGTTTGTAACCGTCACTGATGATGATGACCTGGTCATCGAAACGCGTTTGAATTATTAAACGTTTTTTATGAGAAACTGTGTTCTGTTTTTTATTTGTATAGTGTTATTTCTCATAAGTCCAGTTCAAGTTTAAATTTTATTTACATTATTAACAGTTTGTGAAGCGTATTTTGAAATCTTTCCATTTGACCGTCTTTGGTTTATTAAATTTCCAAAAACTGCAAACCTTGTAAATACTTTTCCATTACGAGCCTTCTTATTCATGTTGTTTATTTGTATGAATCAGTCTTGTTGGTAGAGTAATATAACTTCAAAGGAAATAAAAAATACATCCAATTTAGATACGCTTCCATTAATTTAAAATACCTAGAAATTGGATATGCATATATGTACTGAGGTTTCATAGAATTCCTTCCGCATTTTACAGCAAACAAAATAAAAATAATTGTAACCTATATGTTATTCTGTATTTTTTGCAGTAAAAATTAATTCTAGTTTCTGTCAGACGTAGTTCCTGCCAGAAGATATGAAATATTAAAATAAATATGAAAACAAAATTCAAGACGAACATCTTTCATAACATGTCAAAGAAACTCGTTTACTGTCATCACACCACGTCCTACGTCTGACATTCATATTAATTTCTTTGTACCATAATAATGTAAAAGCGTTTTACTTTGTATATAATGTACTCAAACCATAATATTATTACGGTAATATCTTTAAGTTCTAAATTTTTTAAATTTTTAATTCACCTTACATCTAAATATATTTATTTAATGAAATTGCGTATTATTAACATTAATAGCTGAACTAAATTTAATAGAATTTATTGGCTTTACAGTTTTTGTTATATTTAGAAAAATAATTTACACACATTGTGGGCTAACCCTATTTTCCTGGCTCACAAGCCCGAATAAAAGCCTGCCTGATTTTCAGCTGGATATTATTATGGACCTCATCAGGAACCCATTTTCTATGTATGGGGAGAGCTATTCAAGTAGGTTACTCATAGATTAAAAAAAAAAAATGGGTCTGCGTCGGACCAGACGGTGGAAGTTAGACTTCTTTAGCCATTCGTATATTCGTATACTTTCCAATAATTTTTGAAAAAAAAAATTTCCAGCCGGGGGATCGAACCAGGGATTCTGCATAGAAGTCGAGTGCTAACCACTCACCCACCGAGACACTTGAGGTATCTCTTGTAGAGAAAAGGTATAAAAAGGCACTTTCTGGATTTTACTCCTAACGCGTGACGCGGTTTCTCGACCGACACCCCATCCCGATTACAACGGGAGTAAAGAAGTATAACTTCAAAAATGTATTTAAATTCTAAACAAATAATACATTTAAATTAGTAATATAACATCTACTACCCATTTGTAAAATATAATGCATTATTGTAAAATTCAAATTGATAATAATAAAGGGTGATTCAGATCTATGCTGTAATCTCTCGGAAGCTCATTCTATTGATAAAAAATAAGAAAACAGTTAATACAAACATAGGTTAGGAAACGCTTCGTTTTTCAAATATCCGCCATTTTGAATTCTGTACCACTTAATTTATATCTAGAGAAATAATTGACTGATTGAGTTCAAACTTGGCATGAAGTTTAACCTAACAATGATCTATCTCAAGAAAAATAAACGATTAAATCCAATCATGAGTTTCAAAATGGCGTCTGATTGAAAAATTTAAACCCTAATTATTCAAAAACCTTACATTCAAAAAAAAAAATGTCACGACACTTTGTAGCCCTTTTGATTCGCTATAGGATGGTAACACAGTCAACACATTTGGATAAAGGATAATAGTCAAGTTATGTATAATAATTGGTTTGTTCAACCCGACATCCTATACCAACACAGTAAACACAACAATATTGTATGTAAATATGCTGTTGTTATCTTTAACTTTCCTATTATTCTCTGTTTGAAATTATTGTTTGTTAATGATGGATGTTGAATTTTATTATAATTACTTGTTCGGACATTTGCCTGTCAGTCTCTCTCCGACTTGTAAACTAGACGCTTGCGATCAATTGCGTATGCTTAGTGTATGAAAATTGTGTTGTGTCTGTGGTTTGGTGTGTTTGACTTCTCAGTCTTAGCTCTGAGATCCATCATGTAGATATTTAAGGTTAGTAATAATTTGTAGTTTTACTTTGTTCGCCCTTACATAGGCCTAGGTTTATGTACCGTTAGTTTTAGTCACTTGAGAACGGGAATTGATTTGTATTCCCGAAACGTCGTGTTTGATTATTTAACACACAAATAAAAGCAAATGTCCGAAAAAGTAATTAACTATTATCCTTCATCCAATTGTTTTGACCGTAAGACCATCCGATAGGGAATCGAGAGGTAGATATTGTTGAGCTAGATCATTGTTAGGTTACATTTCTTGCCAAGTTTGAACTCAATCGGTCTAACATTTCTATAGATATGAATTAGTTTTTAAAAAGCACAAAATTGCGTATATCTGGAAAACGAAGCGTTTTCGAACCTATGTTTATATGAACTTTTTTCTTATTTTTAGCTACAGATTGAGCTTCCGAGAAATTGCCGCATAGTTCTGTATCGTCTTGTATATTAAAAATGTGAATTCTGCGAAGACTATTTATTGGGCGACCTTTATTATATTATATTGCACAATGCACAAAGAATTTGCGATAAAAGCATTATTAACTAAACATACCAATGTTTATTACCATCCCATGAAAAGGCGAAATTACAGGATATATTTATTGTTGTATTGATTAAATGTTTAGTTAATTGAACCGGGGTTCTAGTATATTTTTATAACAAATAAATCTATTTACACTTGTATTTATTGCAGCTAAAAAGTACAAAGAACATTTTAATAAATGGAAAACTATTTTATTTTATACCATCTCTAATCCCGTACTTCACAATAGTAAATAAAGTTGAAAATGTATAACTTAACAAAGGTTTAAATAAGCATAACTGTATCGATAAGTTACTTATATGAGAATATTATTACACACATAAAAATATATAGCCTATGGCTTACACGCGATTTTCATTATGTTCTTTACACACGAGAAACATTTAACTGCAATACATAATTGCAATCTTAAATTTGGTAATTTTGACATCGTATTGTTAATAAGTTAGTATTTTATCACTGAACAAAACCGAAAGTTTAAAAACATGCGCACTTCAGGTTAAATAACTACTTCATAAAGGTTACATTTGTATTATACTTAGAAAATTATTAAAAGTTCGTTGTGAGATTTTACTGATAATAAATCAGCTGTTAGTTGTAAATACACAACATTTTGAAAGCGCTTACGTTGTGAAACATTTAAAACATTTAAAGTAACAAAATGACACGCTTGACATTTTTGCGGAGTATGAGAAGGTTTAATCTTCAAATTGATATATATTTTATGATCATAGGTTGAAAAGTTCTCTCAAAGACATACATTTGACATTCAGCTTCTAGTATAATACATTAATTATCTCGTATAAATAACATAGGGAGTTTTTAGGACTTTGTAATTTGTATTTTTTAACGAATCTAAAATGATGAAATGATAAATTGTATACTTTTTAAATATCTGAATTGTTTTGCTTTAAATTAGTGCATTTGTCATGAGTACGTAAATATTTCTTTCAAACAAAGGAATAATTCTTACAAATCAGTTATCCATTAAAATATCAAGGCGTTATTTTAAAATATCAGTTTTAAAAATACAGTGAATGTTTGGATTTGTATATTTCTGTGTAAATTTGCAGTGTAAAACGTAATAATTAACACTTTTTTTGTACAAATTGGTTGAAGAATAAAGACGTAATTTAACTATAAAGAAATTCCTTAGCGAATTAATATACAAAGAGTCAAAAACATATCGTAACGGTTATATGTCACGACTTCAGATGTTGCATATCACTTTTCGTCTTTTAAAATAATATTAAGTTATACAAATAACTTACAAAATAACATTTTTAACGTAGCGAATGGATACGGTCGCCGATTTGTATTTTCTTACAACAGAAATGCAAAGTTTTTAAATAATTCAATTTGATGTATCACAAGCCTTATTTGTCCATTACATTTTTTTTAGATGTTTAGGTAGAAGGGGGGCGGGGGGTTTGGTTTGGGTTTTGTAAATAGGTTTTCTAAGGTCCCTAGATCAGATTTTGCATATCTCTTTCGTCTTTTAAATACTAGAGGTAAACACTTTTCAAAAATTACCCTTAATATTCATTTTTGTAAAAGTACAGAATTTTTTAAAGCAACATTACGGCAGTTAATTTGTCCATGAAACATGTAATATATATTATAAATTTTTGAGGTCCAGGGACCTTGTTAACATCTGTAATAGGCACTTTCTTTCAAATCTACCTAAAAAGGATCAATACGATTTGTTTAAAGTTATATGCCCTCAGTTCTTAATTAATAATATTATTCAGTAATTATATATTTGTAATAATAAAGACACAATCGAGTTAAATTTATTTCCTTTACAGAAAATGCTTGCATTCTGTCGTAATTTACTTGCATACATTATGCAAATGCATATATCTAGCCGACTTTATAATGTAAATGTCTTTATTATTTGAGAATGAAACAGTTTCATTTGTTTTTTCTTAATGTATACGGTGCAAACAAATGAATTCTAACTATTGTATATATTAGGATACATATAAAGCTTATATAACCTACTTTCTTCTTGCTAAAATTAGCATTTCTAAGAAAGTGTACAATTCATTCATTTCAGAACTATTTTTAAAATTGTATAATAATTAATTGTTTGAAACAAAATACTCTTTCTTCCGGAGAATTTAAATACATTATATAACAGTTGCTACGGTATATAATTTAAATCTTACAAAATCATTACTTAATAATTATGTAGGCCTATCTGTTCTGTTCAAAATTAAATATAGGATCTGAGCTACTTTACGTTTATAAGGTTTTTAATATAATTAAATTTCACAAACAATTTGAAATTTCAATTCGTTTATAGTGTTATTTAACCGTATTTTATGCATATTTTTAAGGATATATTGATAACTTCAAAATTAGAAATTGATAGAAAAATTGTATTTGATAATAATGTCTGTTAATAATGTTTTCTTAAAAGCGATTATTAAATGGTAACAATCCTTTATATATATATATATATATATAATTAATAAATTGTAGAACCCATAATAAACCAGCTGTTGATGTCGGTATCCCCTATATTAAAATGATTTCCCTTTATTTCAAAGAAATTTTAATTTAAAAAAAAAATAAACGAATTTTGTTTTTACAAAATTGCGTTTATGATTTAACCTACCATACTGGACAAGTTTATACTATTTCTGTGAACCTTCTTATGTATGTGTTCAACATGTAACACAATACATATTAATAAAAGGATCAAATTCCAATTTTGCATTATAAACATACATATAGGGCATACATGTTTCATATTCTTGTATTCCAACCTTCCAGACCACCCAGACTCTAATGTAACACATTATAAAGTAGTTTTTGAGTGAACCACTTTCCAACAAGGAAAAACAAAACAAATTAAATACATTTACTTATTAAAAGAGTAAATCGAATATAAATTCCTGTTTCAGTCTTCGTTTCTTCAAACAATTCACAATAGTCGTTGGTGGTCAGGTTTTGTGATGGTACAGCGGTAAGCCGGACTGTGTCATTCTATATTTCTCTCAGTACAGACATGGCGGGGCAAGAGGTTCCACGCCAATAGAAAAACGGATTATATTAAAGTTGCTTTACAAAAGACTGGAAAATGTGTACTAATTGGTCGTAAGGTAAAGTTTGGAGACGCTAAAATGTCTTGCACTGTAATGTTTGATTATTACAGCAAGTTAAAGGGTGGGCGAAAAAGTATTGAAAACAAAAACTGAAAAGATGACAAAAAAGTTAATGAACCAAGTTGAAAAGAGAACAGAAGTTGATTATTGATGAAATGGCTTCAGAGGTGGGTGTAATCCTTAGGAGTATCCCATTCCATCATCACAAATCATCTTTACTTCAGATAAGTCTGCATCTGATTTGTCCTAAAAGTATGCAAGGCGTCAAGTAGCAAACACTCTCCCTATAGCCCAGTAGGGAGGATTTTTGTCCTCCTGTCATTAATTTGTATTTGTGCCCTAAAATGATACGCCGGGATGGTAACAATGAAGAATTAGAGAAACAAAGCGCGATTGGTTTTACCCCGAGGCGTCAGCTGAGAGGGTTATAATCAAACGACAAATTAAGTATCAACGGGAATCAATTAAACACATATGATTTCAGCAGAAAAGTGTTTACCAAATTCAATATAGGGTATCAAACGAAATATTTTAACGAGTACTTTTAGAAAATATAAACAATAATCAAAAAAAGTTCATGTGGATTACTTCATCGATATTTTTGTATTAATTTGCTATTTTTTACTCTAGCTAATTCAAACACTATCAAAGTTAGACAAACGACTAAGCACCTAATTCTACCGTAATAACGATACGCTCAAATATTTTAATTCTGGTTTAAATTTTAACGTCGGGTTTAAAATATTTTTAAGTTTTTGTATCAATTTAGAATGGATTATTTTATGTTAGAATTCTAAATGGAAGTCCTCGCGGTTTTATCGTTCTCACTGAAACGCTTGACGTGTCCGTAATTTTACATTATAAGTTTCTTGCAAGAAGGGATCCACAAGCTTCCAAAAATCTGTTAGAATATGCAGGAAACTATTTTTAAAAAATTTAAAGTTTCGTTTATTATTTTTCGTAAACAATGTGTATGACAAGTTTGGTTTATATATTTGCCGATCGCTCCCCATCTGTACTCGCGGTGAAGCGAATGAAAACCGTTTATCTTATACTCTGATATTTTCACAGAAACGATGATTGATTAGGACAGAGGCTCTTGGATTTGCGTAGGGTGGTGGAGGCAGAAGTAACCTAGATCTTGTGAACCTGTTAGTGGTCAGTTTTGTTCGTGATGATAGGAATTTGTTTGTGGAAGAAATACATTCGTGTATTTACAACATTTCAATAGCACCCCGTTGGCCAGACTTTGTTTTATGTAATGGATTGCTTTTATACAATCCAAATTTGTTTTTATGTACATTCCAATTAGTTTATATAGAAACATAGAAGAAGACGTTTTTAAATAATTTACTAACGTTTGTTGTTAATGAGAACCTAAATTAAGACATCAAAAATTGAATATAAAATCTAAAACTCTGTTTATATTGTGACCTTACATAAAGTTAACAAGAAAACCAGGATTTGAGTCTGTAATGTTATAATTTTATATACTACTAGCTGACCCGTACGGCGTTGCCCGTTGTGGTTGGTATTTTCAGTATTTTTAATTGTATTCTTTTTAAGTGTTCAGTCAGTGAGTGGTATTTGGCTTATATATATATAGATCTTAAATAATAAAAGCACTATTGTCATAATAATAAAAGATCTGAAATTATGATTTAATAACTTTGATCGCCCCAAACCCCCCTAAAATTTCTAATTTTTTTAAACCCTTTCATAGCGAGCGCCTATAGCCCTAGAGGAAGCTACGTACCAAATTTCATTCCAATCCGTTCGGTAGTTTTGAAGAAATCGTTTTTTAATAACTTTGATCCCCTCAAACACCCCCTAAAATTTCCAATTTGTCAAACCCCTTATTTAGTGAGCACCTACGGCCCAAGAGGAAACTACATACCAAATTTTATTTCAATCCGTTCGGTAGTTTTTGAGAAATCGTGATGAGTGAGTGAGTGGTATTTCGCTTTTATATATATAGATAAGAAACATGGAATTCACCTAACACTTTTTCTGTTTATTTTCAACAAAACGGTTGTGTTTTACCTTTAAACCCAACTTTAAAAGCACGATGAGATATAGCCCATGTCACCATGGCAGCACAAAAGTAAAAATTAATTAAATCCAAACAAGTAGGTTTTAGTAAAAAAAAAAAAAAACGTTAAACTTTATACTACAGTGTACAATTTTATTTTAAGCTTCTCGTTGGAGGAAATGCAGTTTAAAATAAAAACCACTCTCAAATGTCTCATGTAAAAGAGATAGCGTATGCTGTTTTATTTACAAAGCAAGAAAGGTGTTTCAGTAGCATAAGCTCTCAACCGAGATTCCTTCTTTATCTATAATTTATAAATGGCATTATTCTTTTGTCTCTGATATATTGCAAATAAAAATTATTCCAATCGGCAGATTATCTAAGAACAATCCTTATGAATTAATAAAGAATTAAAATCTAAAATTAGAATGTAATGTTAAAACTTATTTAATCAGTTAAATATGTTTTTAAACCAATATTAAGACAATCAACAACAACATTTATATAAATTTTGACAAAATAGCATTTTTAGTATCTTTATTATTGCAACCACCCATGTCTTGAATTCCAGTAACTGTTTCGAAAATTGATCAGAATAAAAACCTAAAAGTTTCAGAAAGTATAGAAATAAAATAAAAATGTATACAAAGGCTTTTCACTTTCCATTGCAAACATTAAGAAGAAATAAATTGATGTTTTTTCCCGTTACGCTTAATGGTTGTTTAGTTTGTATTCCACAATAATTGTATTTTAATGTTTTTAAATTTGTCTTAACTGATGTTAGTTTTTAAATATGTAAAATTAAGAATCATTTTTGTAGGCTGCAGACTTGCTGAATAGGTCTACCGTAATTTGTATCTGTAGGGACCGTTCAAACCTTCACTCTGAGTCAAAACCACTCCACGTACGACGGAACATACACTGAAAAAACTCTAAAAGTACTGCAAAGTTAAAATTAATGTTAACAGTTTTTCTGTCATGGTAACATTTATAATGTCATGGTTACTTTAGAGCTTGAAATATTTGCATTGCTGTAAGGTTTTTTTAATGTTGAGTTTTACTGTAAACTCTAATGTAGTAAAATGTCATAGTTAATTTAATATACGTAAAGGCGATGATTGTAGTCACTAAATTAGTTAATGTAACTATAAGGTAAATCTAACGTAATATACATCTAAAAAACGGAATGAAAACAATATCTTAATATGTTCACAATGTTAGCTTACTTACAAGGCATAAAGGCGGTTATTTATGCAGTGAACTGGGTTACATCCGTTGTACATCCTTAAAGACGGTAGCCTTTTCCTGTTTTAGAGTTACCCTGTCCACAATTACAGTTTCTCATGTTTTTACGATATTCGAATTCAGTTTCTCTTCAGTACTCGGTAGACTAACAAGTAACATCAAAGATCACATCAAACAGCTATAACAAAACTGCTTCGTTTTCGATCTTCTTGTTTTTCAACATACATGGATCTTTATACATACATGTAGAAGCTTTGTTGACGTCATGGGGATTTCAAAATTATATTACAATTTTTAAAGGTAAGTTCAGGTAAATACATAAGTTAATACAGTATTATAATTAGATGCAGTAATTTTAAAAACTACCATAATAAATACGGTATAAATTCAATGTTAAAATTTCATTACAGGTTATGGGAGGTTGCCTGAAGTTATACATAATTTTGTCATACTATTTTAAAGATATATAACTAATCTATTTTCTATATATTTTAAATTATTGTCTTAATAATCATTCTGGTAAATATTTAAAATTCATTTTAGTAATCTATTTACACATAATTAGTTTATTATCAAATAATATACTTTCATTTCAGAAAATGAAATAGATGATATACTTGCCCTATCCAGTATGGAGGAAATCCATGTAAAGGAACTTATTTTTTAGTACCTAACTTCCATTTAACTGATTTAACATTACTACATACAACTACAGACAATTCATTCATATTATATCTTTTCAAGTAAAAATATAAGGATCAAAGAAAGAAAATTAACAAAATAACATAATTTTTAATTTATATACGTCAGGCATTTCGCTAAAATATTTATTAATAACAACTACATCTTACAACAAATTAACGATTTGTTAAAAAAAATATTCTAAAAGATTCAGTTTGGTTGTTTAACTGTTTAAAAATGTGTGAATGAATTTTTAATATGTAGGCGTGGTTTTTAAGAAGTACTTTTCCATTAAAGCCTCAGTTAGACTGCCAATGGCATCAGTCAATTAACATGAATTGTTTTAGGAATTTTTACATTTGAAATGACAGAGCCTTATTTTATTATTTTGTAAATATTTTGATGTATTTCAAAAACCTAAAAATAGCATATACAAATATTTGGATAATGAATTTTGATTACTTTTATCAGAACTAATTATTCTGATATTTAAAATAATTTATGTATTTAAAATAATTTACGATGTTTACGAGTATTGATCAACCCTTGTTAACTAATTATTAAAACTAAGAATGTTTTTTACTAACAAAAACGTTACTTCAAACTAGCTTAACTACTACTCAAGATAATAAATATCCATCTTCGGTGGAAAATGTCGCAGTAATTAATTAAATTAAAAGTAATGAACTCATTATCAAATACGGTAGCTTTAAACATAAAATTTAGGTTAACATTTTTAAAAGTTGTAATTTAAAGCTTGAATTCTTTATTTTAAGATACAGTAAAAATGTTATGTCCTTAACTATGTAAATAACTACATACATTAATAACTATGTATATTATATAATATATTTTATAGTTATCTTACACTTAATTTTTATTTTTTCCAGAACTCTTACTATGTACCTCTTCTAACTGGAGGACCTCGACAGTTAGGTATGCAGAGGAAAGCTTGTCGACAAATTTCGAAATAAAATATCGGAGTTAAGAAAAGCTGTTTCTGTTGTGACAAAAATAACTATTGTTACAATAAACAAACTATATAGTAATTACAATCTTAACTAGTGTTAAAACTATATTAGTATGAAGTTCACCACTACATTAACTAACCTTGCAAGGACGTTTGTTATACCGAAACACTCAGAGCAATTACTCTTATGATTACAATAACTAATATGAGTGTAATATTTTGTAGATGTATTGCCTAATTTTATTATTTTTGTGACAATAACAACTAACTTACCAGTAAAGGAACACTACAATATTAAACACTCTACCTAATGTTATAACTACATTAGTTTATATTCACTACTACATTAACTAGCCTTGCGACATAGTTAGTAGTGCCTTAATGTCATAGAAACATTATTCTTACTGTTGAACTTACATTTGCTGCTAAGTTAATAACATTGCTATAATATCAAGAGATCAACAGTAGCTTACTTTAACAGTAAAGCTAACTACACCCTGCTGACCCGTAAACAAATATTTCTTTTACCGCAACATTAATTGTGTTGCTGCAAGGATAGAGTTTTTTCAGTGTAACAACAACTTATCATTACGGCATTACTTGGCAGCTGTTTGTGGAATCGTTCTTGAAACTCTGCAGCAGTCAAACTAGGACAACCGGAATGTCCTGTTCCGTATGAGTGAAAATAACGCTCTAATATGAAAACTTTCTCTGAAGTAGTAAGAAACATAACAACGTTAACTAACTTCAAACTAGAAATTAAAAACTAGAACGTGGCCTGGCAATAATCAACAATCCAATCAGCTGTTCTAAAAACCAACCACAGCTTTAATTTAAGTAGTTTATTTCAGCCAGACAGGACACAAATTAACTTTAAATTTTAGAAGTTTTTGAATACCTTTGAATCAATTTTGTAAAACCAAATTGAACAGCTAGTGAGAGAACCAAATTGAAAGGCTTAATGCTTGTCCTCTCTCTACTTAATAGAATTGTATAGTAACATTATCTGCTCTAATTTATTCGTAATAAATCGTGTTTTTTTCTGTATACCTAAACAGTAATGGCATTCTTGGTTACGTTCTTTATATAAAGAAATACAAAATTGTACAATTTCTCTCTTTCTTTCCTGACTCAGACATATTTATTTGGGTGATAGAAGTACTTTGTATAAAGTTAATTCTAAACTTTCTTTTATATTTTTGTATTTCTTATAATAATTTATAGACTTTCCTCAAAATAAACTTGAAATTTTAACCATTCGTTAAACGCTTCCTTGAGACAGAATTTAATTTGTAGCAATAAAACTAATACGTTTGAAAACATATTTACTTCTAAATATACTCAAATATACTTTTCTTTCAACAAATTGTTTTATATACTGAGTTATATATTAGGATTTGAGAGAACATTCCTCCTTGTCAGTTTGTGGACAAATATGCTCGACGATGGTTTTGCAATTCTGCACAGCAAGCGTTTTCAAAATGGACGCTGATATCAACTAAATGTATTAAAGTAACAAAACATCCTTTGCCGTCGTCCCTTTCTGAATCGTCACCATTCCAATGTTATTTATAAGCAATTGAAGAACGAAAACAAACATTGTCGAAATATTTTTCATTATCTGTATTTTCAATTGTTAAAGTAAGTCGAACCGTATTGGTAATATAGTAAAACACGTCCGGGGATAAATTATTTCCTTAATATTTTAAAATTAGGAAAAAATTTAGACATGTATTCTAAAATTAAATTCAAAACAAAAGCTGTTTCCACATTCCTACAACTCCATTCAATAATCATACACATAGAAAAAAAACATATTATTGATTTTAGTGATGATATGTTTAATAGTTAATATTACTAAATCTGCTTTTTGTTTCTAAATATGAAGAACATTGAAGATTGTACGAACTCTAGAGAAATATTTCAATAATGAGTTAAACGAACACTGATTTGTAACAAATCTTTTAACTGTTAAACAAATCTATCCAGAATTCAGGTGACACTTCAGTTTAGTAAAAACCTAATTTAAAATAAAAAAATGAAATAATAGTCTTTTCTGAAGAAAAAAAATATTTTTAATACATGTACATTTCGACGACGTTGTCATCATTCATCCATCTTAAAGTCCATAACATGTTATCAACGTGTACATAAAGATTGATTCAACATACATAACTTTTCATTAAGTTTTTTGCTGTTCGAAGTTTCATTTAATCAATTAAATTTATTCGACACAGTGCTGTTAAAATGTTATAACTTTAGAAATTAATTTAATAATATTATTTTGAACAGTGGAAACCAGTATTATACTGATTTAATAACAAGTTCAAAGCCACTTTGACCACAGCATTTATTGCGTTTGATATTAATACACATATATATCGAAGCTACAGTAAATATTACGATATATGGCTATCAATTTAATTGCTTGTATACAACGATCATCCAATTAGCTTGGTTAATATGCAACACAGCATTTTGTCGATAATGCCTGTAAACAATAATATCATGTCAAAATGGTCACGTTCTCTTTATTAATTACTGACTCAAGAGTTGGTTTGATTAGTTTTGCAATGATATTATTACCACATAAACTGGCAGGTTCAAAATTTTGGTAACATTTTAAGTAAAACAACTCAATTTATTAAAGCTTACTCTTCTTCATATTTATTTTTGTGTGACTTAGATTAAGTAACGAATTTATGTTTTTTTAAATTTAATTTAATTTAATTTTCTTTAATTCCGCATGAGCAAAAATAATGCTATACTACAAAACTTTCTCTGTGGTGGTAAGAACCATTTCAAAGTAAACTAACTTCAAACATGAAATTAATTATAAGCAACGTGGTCTCTCAACAATCAACAATATGATCAGCTGTTCTAAAAACTAACCACAGCTGCTTTAAACGCAGTACTATTAATTATGACCCATTTCGTATATAATATAACCTGACATTTCAGAAATATTTTAATGCCTTTGAAACCTTTTTAAGAACCAAATTGAACAGGTAATGCTTATCTTCTCCTCTACTTAATGGAATTGTATAGTTGTAATATCTATTCCAATTTTTGTTTTGATAATTTAGTGGTAACTAACCTAGCTTTTTCTATAAACGTAAACCGTAATGGGCGTCTTGGTTATGATCTTTGTACAGGATGTCTAAAAAGTCTCTGAACAGAGCTATATTTTTATAATCATTGCAGATTACGAAAAAAAACTCGATATATAATATATCTATCAAATAGACGAATATTTTAAGCAATTATAAATATTATTTTCGCCTTAGATGGACGGCCCGGTCGGAGTTGGACGACATTTTTTAATATGAGCATAGATCGAGTTGTACTTCTTAAACTAAAGTTAAAAATATATCTTAGAATAACACAATGGCTCTACTTAAACATTAAAAGGTTCACCCTACACAAAATGGCTGCCGTTTAATGTTGAAATATTGGGCATTTTTAAAATGGCTTAATTTTACTTATTGGAATTACTTTTAAAAACTAAATCCGACAATCCACACTAGAAGTACCTGCTGAGATGCTACAGAGCGTTATGAATATATACTACACCCGCCTAGATCACTGACAAACTGCAGAAGGAAATCAGTGTGAGCATGTATTGTAAAATGGATAAGTTGTTATGGAAGTTTATTGGTAATTGATATTTTTTTTAACATGTAGTAACAAATTTTTATTTTTATTCAAAATTGTTAATTTGTTAATCATCCTCCTTGTAGACCGACCGTTACCACTGAAGGTAAAGTCACTCACTATCCAGAAAAACTGGTCTTAGTGCTAGAGTGGATTGTCGAAGTTTTGCTTTAAAGCTAATTCTAATAAGTAAAATTAGGCCATTTTCAAAACCCAATATTTTAACTTTAAACTTCATCTATTTTGTGCCGGTTGTACCTTTTGATGTCTGATTTGCGGCATTGTGTTCTCCTAAGGTAGACCTTTAATTTGATGCTCGACCTAAGCTCCTATTGTAAGATTTTCCACGACTCCCTGCGGGCCGTTCCCCTAGTATATAACAATTTTTGTTTAAATTTTTTTAGAGAATCGATGTTCTTAGTATTGTTGCAAAATCTGCAATGGTTTCTAAAATATAACGAAGTTCACATAATTTTGAGACATGCAGTAAAAAGAACTTTACAATTTTGTACAAAACACTTACTTACTATTTCTTACTCTCCTTACTTACTTATTTTTATTTGGGGGATATGACTAATTTTTATTAAATGCAATTAAACCTTTATTTAAAAGTTTTTGTTTGTTCTAATAATTTATAGATATATCGTTAAGACATTGCCTCACAATAAACGTGAAATTTTAACCATTCGTTAGACGATTGCTTAAGACAGAATTTATATTGTAGAAATGAAACTAATATTTCTGAAAATGTATTTATTTCTTGATAATAGTATACTCAAATATAATTTGATTTAGTCATATTTAGTGGTTTAGATTACAAGTTGTTAATCATTTAGGATTTGAGAGAATTTGTCCTCCTTGTCAGTTTGGGGACAAATATGCCCTTCGATGGTTTTGTAATTCAGCAGAGCAAGCGTTTTAGAAATGGACATTGCCGTCAACTGCCACTGCAGCAAATGTAAAGTAACGAAACATCCTTCGCCGTCGTCCCTTTCTGAATCGTCACCATTCCAATGTTATTTATAGGGGCTTGAAAAACGAAAACAAACATTGTCTCAATGTTTATCATTGCTCGTATTATTCAATTCTCGAAAGTCAGGCTAACCGTATCGGTAATATGGCAAACACTTTCAGGGATAAATAATGCCATTTATGTTTTTAAATTATCAAAACCGTTAAGAAGTTTATTCTAAAATGTAATAATTTATAAGTTTTAGTAATTAAATTGTTCAGTATTAAATTATAACATTTTTTATTTATATTGTGTTCTTTTTCGTCATGCATTATTGTTTACTCTATTTCATATTCTGTTTGAAAAGAATATTGTTCTTCTTTACTGCTATGGCGCTAAAAATGTTATATAATTTATAGGTAGTTTGCAAAAAGGTATCAAACCACGTACTTGGCTTCGCTTTACGCTACTCCATCTATGCGCTTGTATGCGCCTTCATTAGTCTAACTTGGATAAATTAAAGTAGACAGAAATGTATTAATAGTTTATTTGTTAAATTATTTTCTAATAAACTAAATAATTTATTTGTTACAATAATTTGATTAATGCATTATTTAAAGTTATGTAATTACTATTATGTTAATCAATTGTACCAACTTATTAAGTAAAATGCTGCCCCAAACAGAAGGTAACTCATTTTTCATGGCATTTTTTAAATAAACGAAAATACAAATATCGAATAATTTGTTCAAATCACCTAAATTTAAATAAAAGTTTCCTCCTTTAAAACTTTCTAAAACAAACTCAATTCCGAATTATTGTTAAAGTAAACTGATTTGTTAAGAACTTTTAAAAATCTTCTAATTAATTTGAATAGGTACGAAATAACTTTGCGTTGCTATTAAAAGCCAACGAATTTCTTTTACTTCGCAATTTATTTACTAAAAATGTTTTTATTATTAAGTAGAATTTGAAAGGATTATACGAACACTAAAAAAACCAGACAGTTATTTGAAAAAGACATAATACCGACTAATCAATATTAACGAAAAAATTGCATTTAGCTATTAAAATTTCATTTTCAAATTAACAGAGTAAATACAATTGCAGGCATAATTTACGCGGATGAACAAAAAATTAAAAGCCGTTTTCGGTTGGTATAGTGGCTGTAATAATCAGGTAAAATAATATTGGGAAATACAAAGGTATGTTGAGTAATTTCAGAGGACAAATGTGCTATAAGTTTTGTTTTATTTATTCTTCGCCCTACTGGAGAGTTATAAATTATAAGTTATTTTTCTAAAGTATCATGGAGTAAAAACTTAATTATCACTTTCTATAGAAAGTAATTCTAATAACAATAAAGTGGTACACAGGATTGTTTAACCATTGACTGTGACCATATAGCAATGTAAATATTACATCTTATATGCTCCTTATTAAATAAAATTTGCAATAGCTGTAAGGCTAGAAACTAGTTTAATGTGATTATAGAATTTATAAATCAATTATTTATAGAACATGACACGCTATTAGATACTACAAAAATGTCGCTGTATTTGCAATAAAAGTAGGATAGAAATGTTACATAATATATTATATGTTAGAATTACACTTTCGTTTGCCAGTAAATATGTAAGGGACTGTGGTGGCGATAAATTTAATTTCTAGAGAAAAGATTTACTGTATAATTGCTTGCCAATTAACAAGTCATAGAGTTAAGAAGTAATTATGAAACCACGTTACACATTTTGTACACTGCATAAATAACAGATGAACAAATATATAATATTTTAGTTTCGATTCAGAAAAAGGAATAAATGTTTTATAGGGTACAACAATGTATAGTTATATTAATTCAGTAGTGAAAAATGATTGAATCCATTAATACATTGTGTAGAAATACATAGATAAAAATAGAACAAGATGCAAGATTATATTGTGTTACATTGTCCTTAATGTGGGTGGTGTAAAACAAACATTTAACAATTTTTTTTCAGTGTGTTTCTATAAAAATGAATAACATTTTGTATTTGAACTGCCAAGAAAATTTTAAAACATATTTTACAAAACAACTTATTACAAAATTTTATAAAAGCAATATTAGGAAATTTTAAACAATCTGATTTTGACTTATTCAGAGTTAAAGATGTAACATTTAATTAGATTGAGATTGAGTGTTTTTTTTAAATAAGTTCTACATTTGCATTATTAAAATTTTTTAAGATCTCGGTGCATTGGCCAAATTGCAACAAAAATTAGCTAGCTGATATTTTTTGGGTTGTATTTTATGAAAGAAATTGTTGAAAGATCCAGAATTCATAATTGTTCACAGAATTTATTTGTAAATATCAGAATAGTCTCTTTTTTGGTCAGTCACGTCATATTCCTATACTTTGTAATTAAAATGAATTATTTAATTTGGAAAGAAATTTACAACATTCCCATAACGTAAAACGAACGCAAAACATTTATTTTTGTTTTATAATTTAAGATTTAACAATAAAAACGAAAATGTTACCAGTAAGATTAGAATATATGTGCAAAAATGTTCTTTACATCATTAGTGAAACATTACTACAATTAGAGTAATACCAAACCACAAGGTAAAGCTTTTATCGAAAGTTCGTATCTGAAGTAGGAGGTCTAGAAAACAAAGTATCCGTTATTTAGCTTCAAGTAATGACTCTTCACATCTACAGCGACAGAGAATCGCTTTATCTCTGTAAACTACTTTAGCCAGTGTTAGCTTTTCGTAAATCTCTGTTCTTTATGGAGCAGCAAGAGTACGGATAGAACCATAAAGTAATTAGCCGGAAAGGAGCAGGTAAATTTATTGTATTAGCCTTTTTATTAGTTTATTGTTTAAATGATTTATTTTTTGTAAATAGTAAAATAAATGTTATTATGTCATTATATTTTTCGTTAATTAACCTATAAATTTACATGTATGATTTATATTTCATTTTAATTATTTTCACAACTCAAAATTATTATTCAACAAAACTTTTAATAAATGTCTTCACTGTATATAAAATTCAATAATTGATAACTGAATTATTATTTTTGTACATGTCAATACACCGACGGCAGATTCCAAATCTTTACGCTCTCTGCAAGGTCACTCCTAATTCTTACTAAAGGTCAGTCAACATACTCTTTAATTACCGTTCCAGTGGTGAAATTGGATTATAACGACCAAATTCACTGCTTCGGAGACTACATTCTAACGGTTGCATAGTAAATCACTGCTATTAATCACTTGTAGCGTCTGACAGAAAGCCGAATTACTGGAAATTGTGGTTAAAATAATTTGTAGGAAAAACAATTTATTTAAATTTTTATATCTAACAGCATTTCAAATACGTAAAAGTTTTAGAGATGTTGATATTTACAACCGAGGAATCCTAATACAAATAATTAAGAGTTTTAGTTAATAGTTATTATTTCTCATGTATTATCGTCTCGCCAATGCAAGTCTACAGATTAAAAGTTAGTTATGTTACAATTATATTTTTAAGACATTTTAAGACATTAAGACAATTATATTTATATTATTTAAGACATTTCGTCTTAAACAAGCAACAGAAAATCAAAACGAAAGTTGCATAACACATGGTTCAAAAACAAAAATAAAAAATATTTCCCTAAGCGATGCACAATAGGAGTTTTGGTAGACAAATGTTCTATCTGATTTTGTGTGAAGACATATATATATACCCTATATAATAAATTTAAATGTAAATCAAGATAAAATGTGCAGTGGTTTCGTATAAAATGCAGATAGATCGCTATCATTAAGTCCTCCACCATCGTTCAGTAACTTTCAAGATTAGTTAAAATATTTTAATTAGATTTGTTTTATTTCTATTCACTCATTAATCTTTAATGCTAATTTTATTATTTATTTTTAGAAAACAAATTTTTATATTACTTTCAAAATACTGATAATCAATCATGATTTGTCCACTATTGTTAATAGTTTTTACATAATGATTAAGTAGGCCTATTAATTAATCAAAAGTCTTAAAACTAGAAAATACATTGTATTTAATATAATATACTTCTGGACGTATCAAAGTCTGGAAGATGAAGTTTGTTTTTAAATCTGTTATGTAACTCTAAATGATTCGTAAATATAATTGGCAGATGTTGATATAATTTTTTTTTTATGTTAAATGTAGGAGCTTTGTTATAGAGAAGAGCTGGATTATTAACAATAAATAGTAGATTATTACAAATTGTACATATTCATATATATGATGCATCTCGTTTTAGATCTGATATGGTCCAAATTTGTTACACTCATGGTTTTCTAAGTCGTTGGATTAGTTCGTTATGCAAGAAATCCAACAACCGGAAGAACTAAATTGAAACTTTTGGGGTTTACTAAACTCAAAAAAATATATTATAGCTGATTATTCCGCACATATATGTTTTTTACATGACCGAATATCCAGTGCAGTGATCAAAACGTAAATACCATAAAAGTACCCGGTGTAATCCACGAAGGGGATTTTATAGTTTGGGCAGCTTATGATTTGTTTTCGACGGCCACTCTCGAAACTTGTTTTCCGCTGAGAGCGAAGAGAAACACCATAATCCAAGGCCCTAATGTTGAGGAACATAACCGCAAAGAGAGTATTTCGGCTGCGAGTAGAACGAAGCATCGCGTGACACTTGGCTTGAGGTTGAGGTGTTATTAACAAATTATTTTAGTATATGTCGTAGACGCAGGCAACTAGTCAGCGGCTTCGTGCGTAGGATAATTTCTTACATAATTAGTTGAAACCCAAAAAACATAAACCTATTGTTTTTAATTAGCTCAACTCACGTCATCGGTTTAGCTGCTCGATCGAATTATTTTACTGCGAATAAAATGTTTTAAAAATTACTTTCTGTGCTGTACTCAATATATCTTTATTTCTCTAAGTGTAAGTGTGTAGAAGAAATTCATATTTGCCTAATATAATGTAACCATTCGACTGATTTGTGTGATAAACATTAACTGAAAGCAGTAAGATTATAGTGATAATTTATTTGTTGTATGATGTACTATTTATCTACATCCGTTATCAGCTGAAATAGTTTACCTTTTCTATTTGTATTTAATTTCATCAAAGCAACAAAATAAATAAATTATTAGAATAAAACATTCTCTACGTAATATGACTGGGATACACATTTTTATTTGAAAGAAGTAGAAGAGGCATATGTAAGACCCATGGGAGAAAGAACACTTAACCATGAACGTGCTTGGAAAAGCTAGTAAGCCAGACAGAATAAGCTGAAATATACTCATACATTTATACAATATAAAGTGTAAATCAATAATGCCCTTTGGGATTTAGGTAGAGGTTTTATTTTAAGATGTTATTTATTTAAAAGATACATAAATATATTTGTTCTTTTAAACGGCCTTTTTATGTATTTTTGTGTTTGTTTAATATAATAATCATTATAATCAAAAAATGAGCTTCATCAGTTTATGAAAATGTGTTTATTCTTACACACAAATCACTTTCAATATATTTGAAGAAAATCATGTATACAACAATATATTTAATTGAACTATTATTGGAAACAAATAATAATGTTTTTAGGCAATGCATGTGCAGTAGCCAAACTATATTCGACAAAACCTTCAACTGATTGTATCAGAAATTCTAATGTGCAAAACTTTGAGCAGTGATTTCAATTGACTGTATTCTTACTGTTTACAAACGAAGCGGGAAATTTTCAATTTTTCTGTATTACAGTTAAATGTGCAGTATTGTTATACAGTGAAACTACAGGATGTTTCATTTCCCCGCCACACACCCCAGAGTTGGTTTTAGTCGTTCTGAAATGAGCATACATCAACAATTAATTAATTTAGTTTTTCTATTATTGTATTGTGTGTTACAGTGATGTATACATCTTGGAGTTTACAGTATTCAGTGTATTTTATTAAATACATATACATGTAAAGGGTGTTTTAATAAAACTCCGCAGTTTACTCGTGTGACCACATTACAGCACCTAACAGTGTGCTAGTGGGAATTGAGACAGTTGCTGAATAAATGCTTTAACTAACAATCGAAAAAACTTTTGTCACAAAAAGGTTCACATGGATTCAAAGACTTGAACAACAAATAATATATTTAAAACAAAGCAAAATAATTCATACAAGTAGAAAAATACCAAAGTGAGGAAATCTCCGCCACGTTACCTTTAACTTTTTTGACACATTTAATGGAGTATTAATATACCGAAAATGCAATTTAGTACTGAACGGAAAGATAAAGATGAAAAAATGGCTTGTTTTGAAACTTACGGAATGTGTTAGTTTACCACTCCCACGTCCTCAAAACGTCCTATAAAAATATACACCTGATAACTATTATAAATATTAAATATTCAAATTTAGGAGACTTCTTGCGAGTGTCAAAACAATAATTTCAATTAGAAATATACCGCACATGATTAGTTGGGAAACTACAACACCTTCATACAATGTGCTTATTGTAGATGGAATATGAAAAAATATAAATTAAATTAAGTTGATTTTAGTGTTTTTGTTTCTTTAATACAGGCCTAAAAACAAAAAGTGTTGACGAAAATATTTACCATTGTGTTCTTATTCCTGTCATTTTTATATTACTTTATTTTACTAACCGTACGAAACGGCACTTTAAGCGTTATTAAATAGTTCCATTACTTTAATTCGATTTATTGTAGTTTAGTTTCATACCAAGGAAAATAAAACGACAGCTTCGCATTCCCGGCATTGTCTCTTTAAATGAAATGAACGGAGTTGGATTCAGTCGTCGTGGAACGCCAAGGGATGTTGGGAATTCCATCCAAACAGTGGGTGCGGAGTCAACCTTGGAATGTGATCGCGTCGCCTCAAATATGACAGCCGAACGTCTTAGAACTTCGGTATTGTGAGCATTTTGAAAACTCTTCGTGTCACGTCAGTAAAACTGATTTGCTAATTATTATTGCTGAATTATCTTTTGCGCACGCCTGTTCTCATAATTTTGCTAACATAAAATTAGATTTTGGTGTTATTTATATACACTAAACGGCTTAAAATAAATGTACACTAATTTTCAAGTAAATTAAACTTGTCAATATTTTAAAGAAAACTATAAGCGAAAACTCTCATTGAGCGAATAAATGAACTAACGATTTTTTTATATGAATTGTAAAAATGACTTTATTTTATAAATTTAACAATCAATTGGAATACAAATCAATTTCCGTTCTCAAGTGACTAAAACTAACGGTACATAAACCCAGGCAACTAGACCTATATAAGAGTGAACAAAGTAAAACTATAAATTACTACTAACCTTAAATATCTATAAATCTCAGAGATAAGACTGAGAAGTCAAACACACCAACCACAGGCAAAACACAATACAAACACTAAGCACACGCAATTGATGGCAAGCGTCTTGTTGACAAGTTGGAGTGAGACTGACAACTGGCCAGAGTATTAAGGCGTGGCAAACAGGAAGGGGTAGTTAACTATTGTTTCATATACTTCAGCTGTTTCGCACGGGAACAAATTATAACACCACGTGGTGATTCTACTGGTAAAAGTTCAGCATTTTTATTAGTCGGCAACATTTCTGTTTTATTATTAATATGGTTATTATAATCAAGTTTTAGTTCTTTTTTTTAATAATGGGAGCCATAATGGCCTTATTTCAATGCTTGTTTGGCTGATAGGGTTGTCCGCTAGTTTTACATTTTTATTACGCCCTTATGTAAACAAGTATGTATTTAATTGATATACAATTCAGAAAGAGTCTTATAAACGTTGTTTTCTGGAGTATTAAGATTTGCTAAATTTCTTGGAAAATATGTTACAAGTTCTTATTATTGGAAAACATGCCAGTTAACGAGTCTTATGCATACAACCAATTTAATTAATTGAGTTACATTTCTTCGTTATTGAGAAGTTCGCGACAGACAGGCAAAATAGATAACACATGTTGAGGATTTGGTTCGGTGGAGGAATTAAATTTCATTTTTCACTGACCTTGTAACAGCGGCACTATATGTGTTTATAAATAACAACATCACAAAAGTTTTAGAAACTTTAATTTTGTAACGCAATAATTTCCGTATTGTTTAAAATAAATTCTACATTATTCTAGACTAAAACAAACGAAATCGTCCTACATTTTACTTGAAACTGAATATTTACACACGCTTCGTTACCCGATAAAGCATAAAAGACTACTCAGTTTGTCTTACCACAATATAGAAGGAGCTTACAGAGTGTGGGCACTTTGCGATAAAGTATTTCTGTAAGCATTGTATGTAAGCACTCTTCTTCTTCTCGGGATTTTCCATTCTTTAGTTTCAGAAAAGATTTAACATAAACGTCTTAGACTTCTGTTGTGTAGAACATTCGTAGTATATTGTTGTGTGGAAACAATAGATGTAAATATATAATGATTAGTAAATACATCTTAATATGCGTATACAATACTTCACCAAAAGGAAATTATAATATGCCATACGGTAAAATCATTGTTCTTTATGCTTATTCAATACGAATGGCAATACAAATACTCTTGGAAAATGTACTACAGATATTCTTATTGATAAGTAATATACACTAATTTAATTATTTCATTCAAGTCCACTGTACTATAAAATAATATGTAAATCAATCCAATTACTTATACATTACACATTATTTCCCCTGGTGTATACACAATATACACTAATTCAATTGTTTCATAAATATAAAATAATTCGTTTGGTTAATAGAATATGCACTAATTCCACTGGTTTATGCAATATACAATAATTCCTGTAGTTTATAAAATTTACAATAATTCGTTCGGGATTTGTATTATACACTAATACCACTGATTTATAAAACACTAATTAATTTCACTCGCGTGAACAATATACATTAATTTCTCTGATTTATAAAATACAAATTGATTTCACTCTGTAAACAATAGAGCCTAATTCGACTAATTTATACAATTTACAGTCATTATTTTGTTTTATACAATGTTCGCTAATAACACTGATTTATAAAACATACACTAATTAAAGTGGTTTATGCAATATACAATAGTTCGACTGATGTACATAATGTACTTTAATTACAATATATAAACTAACTCCACTGGTTTATGAAATATACATCATTTCCACTGAGCTGAGCAATATACACTAATTCCACTGGTTTACCCAACATACATTAATTAAATTTGTTTGAGCAATATACACTAATTCCATTGGTTTATAAAATATTATTTAATTTCACTTGTGTGAACAATATACACTAATTTGTATAGTTTATAAAAATTTACAATAATTCTTTTGGTCTATACAATTTGCTCTAATTCCACAGATTTATAAATCATACACTAATTCCACTGAATTGTAAAATATCCACTAAATCCATTAGTTTGTGCAATATACTCTATCTCCACTGGTTTATACGATATTCATAATTAATTACAATGGCTTATACAACTTACACTTATTCGACTAGTTAACACAATGTACCCTGATTCCACGATTTAAACCTTAATATACACTAATCTACTGGCTTATACAGCACATTTATAAAGGTAAAACTGCAGAAGGCTTAATTCTTGATCACATGTTTTGTATATCACTTCATTTGTGTATTCACTTTCAAATTAGTTCTGTAACAAAAGTTTATTATTTCAATAAATTACACTAAAACGCCACATATAACCGACTAGGAAGTGTAATACTACAACACCCACCTGAGTATCGGCTATAAGAATAATACCTAGAACATAAATTCAACAAATAAACCAGTTATAATTTAGTTGTAGGTAATTTGTCACTAAAGATGACGAGTTTGTCGTTGAAACGCGTTTGACGATTAAACGTATTTTTTGTGTTCGTTTTTATTTTTACTTTTAGAAATAATATTTCTCAAGAGTCAAACTTGATTATATTTATAAACCGATATATACCATTATAAATATAAAAAAAAAGTTTTAATTTTACTTATTTTATTATTTATTAATTTTATAAAAGGAGAATGGGTGTTGTAGCATACACATATAATTTTAAACGATCTTAAACTAGGTATTACTAACGTCTGCTTGCAGGAGTCAATCTGTCATAATTAATACCTTAGATTGTGTGTTTCTTTTTGTTGTTTGTAATTTAGTTTAGTTACGTCAGCAAATATCTTTATTCTAACTATATAATTTTGACTAAACATTTATACCAAACTGTATAATATTTTTAAATACTATGTTAAACAATTCAAAACATAAACAGTTGCCACATTCTTGAAACTTCATTCGTTTAAATTACAATCATACACATAAAACAAAAATATACTTCAGTCGAACTGTTTAATAATTATTACTACTTTTGTTTTTTTTTTTAATATGCAGAACATGGTACCTTACCGAACACTAATGAAATATTTCAGTAATAAAGTAAAGTAAATCTGATTTGCACCACCAACTATTTTAAACTGTTAAACACATTTGTACAGAATTCAGGTAAAATTTCAATTTAATAAAACTTGATTTAATAATTTAAACATGAAATAAAATTAGTCAAAATAAATAATTTTTAGTCCATCTACGTTTTGACGTTGTATTGATCATTCGACTCTCTTAAAGTCCTCTCATGATAACATGTTATCAACATGTACATCAGGGTGATTGAACAAATATAACTTTCCAATAAGTTGTTTAGTTATTGATTTTTTTAAATATTTTTGTTTTTCGAGGTTTCATTTAATCAATAAGATGTTTCGCCCAAAGTGCTCTTCAACTTTTATAACTTTAGAAATTAATGTTAATATTATTATTTAGAACAGGGGAAACCAGTTATTATACTGATGTAATAACAAGTTCAAAGCCACTTTAACCACAGTATTTATTGCGTTTGACATTAATACACATACATATTGAAGCTACAGTAAATATTACGAATTATGGCTATCAACTAAACTGCTCGTACTGTATACAGCGATCATCAAATTAGCTTGGTTTATGTGCACACAGGGAGTACATTTTGTCGATAATGCCTATAAACAATAATCTGCTGTCCCTATGGGTCACGTTCTCTTTATTAATTACTGATTCAAGAGTTGGTTTGTTCATCAGATATTTACTCCACTTGTAATGATGTGCGTTTAATTTGTGGATGATATTATCATTTAAACTTTCAGATACAAAGTTTGGTACCATTTTACGAATAAAATAACTAAGTTTATTAAAGTTTCAACTTTTCAAGTTTTGTTTGTGTCACTTTTATTCAGTAATGAATTTATGTCTTTTAAACACAATTAGAAGCCTTTAAATGTTCAAATACATTTTTTTTTTGAGTTTAACTCAAATCAAATTAAAGTATAAACAAAGTATTCGAGTTTAGTACTTTTGCAACTTAACATAACAGATAAAAGACCGTGAAGATTTAGTTTTTTTTAACAGAATTTGTTTTACATCACTTGAACAAAATTATTGACATCAGTATTTTTCAAGCAAACACGTGACATTCTTATATACCAAATACTCGTGTTTTAAATTAAATAATATAAAGTTAAATGTTTTATACTTTTGTAATAAATTGTCACGTTTTAAACTGTCAGAAAACATGCATGACAGAGTGTAAAGACGATGCGTAATATCTGTTTTGTTAAAATAGTCGTTGAAGTGTTAGTGCTATGTACGTAACTATAATACACCTACAGAACATACAATAATTTGATTAAACTTAACGTCCCAAGTTTTAACGTAATATTTTAAGCCTAAAACTTTTAAAAGCATTGGAAGAAGAATAATTAAATATTTAAAAGCTTTTCCAAGCGAAAAGTTTAGTATGGTTATTTTGAGTTTAACTACGCAAATGTCACGGTAACTATACAATTTAAGTTTGTTATTCAAACATTCTTTGGGAGCGTTTGAACTTTGAGCATTCATAATATTAAATATAGTATTTTAATTCGCTAACTATGTACGATTATGTGCATCAACAAATAGTTCGTATGGGAAAAGCGAATCATATAACGTTTTCAATTGAATATATATTATATTGTTTCTATTTTTGACACAAAGATTTTGTACAATCGTACTTTTATAACTCATTGCAATATATTAATATGCAAATCCTTGTTTAGACCATTTCTTCAAATCAGCAATGAAGCTAAGTACTTAAAAAGGAGATAAATACATTCTCTGTTGGTGTAATTGACTGAACAGAGAATAATTATAAACTGAGTAGATGTACATTGGCTTAAGCACTAACGCAATTATTTAACTTCCACAACTAACTTGTTTATCAAGGTAAATTATAATCCAAAATAGTGTAAGCATTATCTAAATAATCATAAATTTAGTTGAAATTTTAACTAATAACCGGTTATTAGGTAAAAGTTAACATATATCTTAGGGTACCAGTTATTTCCAGTGGCACAAATCATTTGTGGTATGGAATTGCGAAACTAAATTATTTTATTGACCTAAATGAAACTAAATTAGAGGTTTTTTAGCATGAATTTATCTTAAAATTGTTGAAATAAAACTATTTTATGTCAACTTTGAAGAACGTATAGGATATCGACGAAACTATCATTTTAATTCATAAGACACAAGTTTGCCTTCATGGAGTTTTAAATAGGGTGTAATTTATTCCAAGACAGTATGATTGGTGATCTGTGTAATTATTAATCCTACGTGTATCATCTTTTTGTGTAATTATATATAAACTTTTACAAAATTTTATATTATAAAAAAAAAATTGTGCAAATCAGTAGAATTTGATTCAGTCAAAAATTAACGTCAATGTGAAAGCTATATAAGTTGTACAGATTTAACATTTAAGACATATATGTATATCAACTCAACGACCATTTTGATTCAACTACCCTAAAAATTGCATTTTGCCAAAGTATGGAAGAATACATTTAAATTTATAAAATAGCTTATTGTAATATTGTGAATTCTGCAGTAAAATTGTTAATGAGTGTAATTTGTTAAATTTTAACGTAGGCATAAATACATATGTATATATATGTTTATAGTGTATGTATGAATTAACTTTGTTGTTGGAGGTACGTCCAACAAAAGAAAGATATCGTGGAATAACTTAAGAAAAAATGCAGTACATTAATTTCAGTTACTTGTATTTGTGAAATAATATCAACTCTTTATTACAAGAGATAATAAACTTTGTCGGTTCATATTACTATACTTAATATAGTAAAAATATTGTAATTTTGAAGAATTACTTTTCAAAATATCTTACAACCACTTGTTTTTGGTATGACTGTTACTTTCTCTTGATTCGCAATCTATTTGATCAGGTTTTCCGATAAAGTGTATTTTGCTGGTTGCTGTACAGTGTACAACTGGCAAACCCTTTCGATATACCACTTAAACCCAGTCTGTTCATACGAATCGCTGGCGTTTTTCCAAAACCTTCATTGAAAACGAGGGCACGAGTGTTATAGCTTTCAATGACCAACAAGATCATATGTAAATTGGGCAAATATTTTAAAGTAAATTTATATATATAATTATAAATAAGAGTGATAGTACAAATGGGCCAAATCAGTACAGATAGGAAATCACAATAACGTAGAAAACAAACCTTAAGATGTACGACGAAAAAACATATTTTAGCCCCTCTATTTATTTTTATATTGTATAACGAAAAAGTTGCGATCTATATAATATCAGATAAATTTATTTTGGTATTAAGTAGATTGTAAATTGCCATTTAGACAAATTGATATTAATATAAACAAATTGCTTACAATTTTATTGTATTTCTTTGAAAGTTCTTGAACAGGCTGTGTTAAAAAGGAACTAACATGTAATTTAATTAATAAGGTATAACAATAAATAAAATTTTCCAAAGCAACTAGGTAATTAGTAGGAAATATACTTAATTATATTGATTCTAATGGCAAATTCTGAGTAATTTAAAGTGTTAAAACAGTTATTTAATATCACAATGTGTGCGGTTGTGGGATCCCCGTCAGGGACGAATTTCATCACGGCTTTTCTTCAAATCATAATGTAAAACAACATACACAACATCCTACTTCAACATACACACAATAATTTTAGGTTAGGCCTAGACTGATGAACCAATATTTTATTTTAAGATTCATGTTTTTTGGTATCCAAGTCACAAATGTTTTAAATAACACTGATTTACATTATTTAAGTTCCACCACGTGACTTCCTGTTTGAAATCGCACTTACGCGTTTCAGAGCATCTGCTCCATCTTCAGAGTATATAATCACTCACTATCGAGATCATTATACATTAAAATTAACAAATAATTACGGACAAAATATAACACATAAACATATAAATTAACGCGAACTACGTGCGTATCGTGTCAATGCCCTAGGACAACTGAAGTCTCAAATCATATCTGGCGGCAGTGTTTATTTAATATTTTGACCTTGGATTTTGATGGCCGTATCGTATAAAGTAGTTGTGGGTTTTATATACACATTGTAGCGGTATTTGTCCTTTTCCTTAATAACTGCTATATCTAAAAAGTTCAGTTTATTATCCGGAACCACAACAATATTAAAAAATACTCAGCCGTAAACAAGACACACCAATAGAGTCAAAAACTGGTATCTCTAAACTAAAATGTGACCAAAGCACAAAAGTCTATATAGGCCAAACGGGAAGAGATTTTCGTCAAAGATTCAAATAACATCTGCCGAAAAGAAATATAATGGCAACAAGTCAAATTTTGCACGACACCTCCTTGAAGAAAATCATTCCTATAGGCTACGGATTTTGATAACAACTTGGAACCACTACATATATGCAGAAAAGGGAAATTTATCGACGCAATCACGGAATTCGAGATATATAAAGCCTTCAAACTTGATGTGCAGAGTTTATTGAATGATCAGCTAAATTTCTCGTCGAATACTTTATGTTCGATATACGATATGGCCATCAAAATCCAAGATCAAAATCTTAAATAAACACTGTAGCCAGAGATGATATGAGATTTCAGTTGACCTAGGGCATTGACACGATACGCACGTAGTTCTTCGCTTTAATTTATTTGTGTATGTGCTATATTTTGTCCGCAATTATTTGTTAATTTTAATGTATAACGATCTCGATAGTGAGTGATTATATACTCTGTAGATGGAGCAGATGCTCTGAAACGCGTAAGTGCGATTTCAAACAGGAATTCACGTGGTGGAACTTAAATAATGTACATCAGTGTTATTTACAACATTTTATGTTTATTGAATGTGTTTACAATGAATGGACATTTAACTGCGTTTACCATCTTAGCTTTGATGTTATAATTAATTCCACACCTTTATTATAATAACATTAAACGTATGGACACAATAAACACATGTATACAAAACAAACCATTAATTAACGGCAATCAAAAAATTAAAATTATATCTTTCTAAACGTACTGTTCCATATGTTCAGAAAACATAAATTATGTGTGTACGTTGCCGATAAGGCAGGTAAAATAAATTAAACTCACATACAATAAATTTAAGTTAGGACTAGACTGATGAATCAACATTTAGGTCACATTACCTTAAAAGTCAGCTGATTATTGAAGTTAAGTCGTGAATGACTACAATACAAAATCAATTTAATTTATATTAAATGTATTTACAATGCAAGGACATTTAATTGTGTTTACCATCTTAGCTTTGAGATTATAATTAATTTTACACATTTATTATAATAACATTAAACACATGAAAACAGTAATATTTGTATAAAATTATAAAATTATATTAAATTACTTTTCTGAGTTTATATTACACATACTTTCCATTTCTTGAATCTACATTACAAAATTGCAATAGTCAGATAATTTAACTCATTTAAATACCAGCGCTTGACGATAATATCCGAACTACGCCTGACAAAATTGAACGGCTCCTAATTTAAACTGTTGAACCAAAACACATGTTTCTTAAAAATATTTACATTCATTACCATAGCATCCAATTCGATAACGGTTTTTCGTTACGCGTTACATTTTGTATTTATCAACTCCTACCGCAAACCGCGTAAAGGAAATTCGTTACAATAAATATACGTTTAGAATTAAAATTGTAAACACATTCTAGAAATCACAGTAAAACTAAGGAATCGTTGTAGAAAGTAAGAAAAGGATGTAAACACAGGCAATCTAATTAAACTGTGAATTAACTTAGTGTTCTGGAATTTCATTCAAGTGTTGGTTCCGGGGTTGTAACTGTAGGAATGTTACAGCCCCGGCGGCCCAATGAATGTTGCGACCCTACTTATCTTAATTTGTGTATTGCTGAAATAAAATAAAATCCTTTGTCAATTATAAAATTTTTATGAGAAACATATAGAATAAATATTTTAAGAAAGTTAAACAATTTAAATTAATGCGCCCAAAACATAAAAACTAAAAGTAAAAAGAAATTTTAATTTCCTTACAAAATAAAAAGTAACGCTTTTTAATTCAAATTTTTTCGTTAATAATTTTTTATCATATTTTCATGTATTTATTTTCACTTTGCATTAATCGTAATTTTTTAAGTCAAATTACACTTGCCGTTTCGGCGTCCCTTACTTGCTTTTTTCGTCACCTCCTAGGTACGGCCCTCTTTGGTTCTAACTAAAATTGGTACTTGGACGTTATCATACAGGATAATCCTTCCTCTGTGGATATTAAAAGCCAAATAAGTCATTAAAGCAACAGAAGATTTTTAAATTGGTATATTTTATTTGTTTAAAAACAAGACCTAAATAAGCGACAGTTTGCATTACGACGCCATATTAACCAAAGGGGGCGAAATGTTTAACCACCTAACAAAATAAAATAAATGTTATAATAGGACCATGTCAAGGTCTCACATTGATATCTCAGGCCGTTTAAGTTATATCCAGGAGTGCCTGAGGCCTGGACATAAAGCTCACCCAGTATAACAAGACAGGAACACACAAACAGTATTCACATTATTCTATAATACATAAATGCTTCACACCGTACTGCATTGTATACCAAACTACAAAATACTGTTATTCGATATGCATTCATGTCCACTATTCAATATATTGAATCAATCCTATGCGTATACCAATGGAAAAAAATGTATTCGATACATCGATGTATTTTGAACCGATAAAAAAGCCTGAAGTTCTAACTTACTCTAGTCACGGTATTTTTCCAATTTGTAAACATATAAGATAGTAACACCAGTTAAATTGTTTTATAACAGAAATTCAAGCAAAAAAAAAACTAACTTATAGACTGTGAAGTTCTAACTTTTAGTCTTTAATCACAGTGTGTTTACCTACATTCAACGTTTAAAAGTAGAATGTGCTAATTAGAAAATGTGTGATACAAATAGAACAATAATTTGAACATACAAGCTACAGTAATGATGAAGTATATTTAGTCCAATCATTATATACAATAACTTACACATATAATTAAAACAATCACGTCCATAATTACAATTATTAACTCTTCCTCCCTAAAAAGTAGTACTATTTATTTAATAATATTAATAAATTACCACACAAAAAATATATAGCTAAAATGGATTAGTACGTATTTAACAAATAAACTAAATATTATAAATTCATAAGAGGATATGACTAATTGATTGATTAAAGATTATTGTTTACAAGCATCACTAAGAAAATATATTGTGTATACAAAACGTAATGTCGATGAGGGTTGTGTAAAAGCAGTTTATTTAATAACCCTAAGTCGTAATACAAACAGTAGCAGCAATACGTCGCCTGTATATCGATGCCGTCCGTAATAACTGTGGTCAGTGGGGCCTTTAACCTTGTAAAAACTGCAAATAAAAATATTGAAATAAATCATACAGTTCAAATAGTCTATTTTAAATATTTACTGTACAGTGTACAAACAATTTGATAACAATGTTAAATACTATTTTTTTTTCTTGGCGACTTTTAATGTTACATATTTTAAGTTTTCAATAATGTGCTAGTATTTAACTTATTTGTAATAAATGTATCTTCAGTGAACTGTTAATCAATATATATAATACATGTAATTGTGGTTTGTCCGTGCGTGCCACTATAACTCCGCCGCAACCTTACCAAATAGTTCTAAACAAATATAAAGTTTGGTGGATGAAGGGCACCATACCACATAACCCCCATGGGGCTGCGGGAGTTGGTTGCACAGGGTTATATATAGCGGCACGAACTGGCAAACCACGCTTACATCAATATAAAATAAAAGAGCTCATAGTACTAATGAACATTTTATGAGAAGTCATTGAAGAAACTGAGAATCAAGTGCTGAAATGGCCGGGACTGGACAGAATGTTTCTGAATTGTTAGCATATTCTAGACATGTTGGATCATTTTGTGGAATATTAGATACATAATGTTGGATAATTCTTTAGCTTATTAGATACATAATGTTCTAAAATTTTGGGTAATTTTTATAATATTAAACACAGAATGTCATAGAATGTTGTATAACTTTGTAGAATATTAGATACACAATGTTCAATAATGTAGGATACATTTTTAAAATATTAGATAGGGAATGTTCTATAATGTTGGATAATTTTGTAGAATATTAGATACAGAAAGTTCTAGAATGTAGGATTAATTTTTAAAATATTAGATATATAATGTTTTAGAATGTTGGATAATTTTTTAGAATATTAGATACTGAATGTTTAGAATATTGGATAATTTTTTTAAATACTAGATACTGAATGTTTTTGCATTCCAATTATTTGCGTCTAAAGTGTAAAACATTGTTCATACAAAATATTGTAAATAACATGTCCAAAACGTGAAAAAAAACTGCCAGAAATATTGGTTGTTGCCCTTACATCATTTATAAATGGCTTGGAAGAATCTCACTATACGTTTTGGGGTCATTTAACTATCAACATTTAATCGACATTTCTTACTGTACACTCATTTATGCATACCTGCGAACGAAGCCGCGGATACTCCTCTGGTGTTATTATAATCGCCTCATCTAATGTCATCAGAATTGTACAAAAACAGCTAGAACGCTAGTAGTGTTTTAGAATGTTCCAGAATGTGATAGAATCTTCCAAAAAGTTCGAGAATGTTCCAGTCAGTTCTGGCACATCAAACGGACTTCCCATTGGGGAACATTCGAGAACGTTGTAGCATGTTATATAAACAGGAAACGGGCTATGGAGCTAGAGAACTAAAACTTGGCACATACTTAAGTTATATAATATGAGCGAAAACATTTGAATTCCAATTATTTGCGTCTAAACTGTAAAATAATGTTCGTATAAAATATTGTGGATAAAATGTAGTCAGGAAATGCATCTCATACAAACTACCAGAAATAGTGGTTTTTGCTGATGAAGCTGATCAATCATGTAAACCAATACTGAGAATATCTAAATGTATTCGACATTTATTACGTTCTTTATTCATATCTGAGAGACAAGCCTCGGGTACTCCTTCTACTGTAACATCTAATAACATCATAATTATGAAGAAATAGCTAGCACACTAGAATCTAAATTAATTGTGAATAGAAAATAACTTTAATTGTAAATTTATTACTATTCTACTTAGTAACAAAGAAAACACCATTTATGGTCGCAGGTATGATTTTATAAAAGTAATTTTACTGTAATGTTTTTATTATACCTGTCATATTAGGAAGTTTTAGCTTTTATGGTACTCGATGATCTTTTTAATATTTAATAAGTCTCTTTACAACGCTTTTAAAAGTTTAAGTTTTAAACTTTTGCGTTAAAACTTTAAACTTAAATATAACCTAACAACACACGTAACGTGTTGAACGAACATAAATAACACATTATTCCAGTCTCATATTAAAGTATAGACTAATCAGTGTGTAGTTACATTTTTGTTAATACAGAACTTTTAACAATACAATGTTATGTTTAAAATTCTTTAAGTACGAGAATTTGTAATAAATCAATTGGGAAAACGTCTTTACATATGTAAATTAAAGTAGTTTCCTTCTGTTGTGATTATTTAGTAACTAGTGAAGACCAAGGCGTATTTCACACCAGCCTTCTTGGCACATTTTCGAAAATATTTTATTATTTCTTTTAAATAAATGTGCACCAGTAATCATAATATCAAAGTTAAGGTAGTAAATAACAAATTTTAGTGATTGTGTAGGCCTAAATAATGAAAAACATACAATTTATTATTTTTAAGAAGTTATAATACGTTTTAAAAATAAATAGCATGATTACTCATAAACAGAAACCTAACATAAAAATAGAAATACATACTTTATAAATAAAATAAAACCAGTTAAAAAAAGGCCTTTTTGCATTGTATTGCATTAAAGTATTGAGTATTATTCCAATAAGCTGAGCTATGTATTTAAAATATACACATTTTTTAAATAAAGAAATGTATTTTTTTTTTTACCTATATGACTTAACTTTTTTTGAAGTTAATTGTACATTTCAGTATTTTGCATACCAACTTAAGACCATACGCTTTAGAAAACTATGTACAAGTTATGGTCAGTAAGTAAGTGCAAATATTTTACATAATTTTTATTACAAATTAAATTATATACGTATACACTTAATCTTGTGAATATATTATTTAAATTAATATTGTCAGTATTAATTAAAATTTGTATTATATATTTCCGATTTCACAATTTGTTAAAGTTTTTCAAATGTTAAAAAAAAGTATTAATGTGGACAATGAGTGCTCCATTTTTATGTAATTTTACTTAATAGTTTTATTATATAGAATATATGTGTACAATATTGACAGATAAATATTACTTTGGAAAGTTATATTATTTGTATTTACAGTATTAGTTTATTTTTTAAATATTTATAAGTTCTGGATATTTAAAAAAAATTACAAACTAGGTGGTCAGATGCTTGTAAATATTTTTTTGAGATAATGACAACAACTTTAAATATAATAAACAGTATTCTATAAGAAATTATAAGTCCCCTCTCCTTTTTAGCAATACTTAAGAATACATTTATAAATCCGTTTATAATTTAGGCGTTGTAAAATGCACATTTTATAGTAATTAATATAATAAAGTACAATACCTTTTATTTTCGGTCAGTGAACCTCTTTGCTTAAAACTTGTTTAAAGTTTTTGACGCGTTTCGAGATTTTATCTCGGTCGATATCCGGGAGTCGTAATATGCGCATCTACATACTGTGTTTTTTAAATGTGTTGTGTTATGTGTTTGTGTATGTGTATTTAACGTTTTGACGACCTCCATGTATAGAGGGACTTTCTGATGATTAAACTTTTAAACATACTCAGAGGGTTTTAACACTACTCAATTAGTGTTAAAATCCTCTGAGGATGTTGACCATGTCATCGAAATGTACATAAGGGTAACGTATTAAACATAACTTACAATTTAGTTGTTTAGTTATTGTTTTTGTTCCTTGTTTTGTGGTTCGGTGTTTTTATTCAAATCACAATGATTATAGTGTTATTTATATATTGTTTCTTTCTTAAAAGCCTAGTTCAAGTAAAAATTGTACGTGGTACTAGAACTCATTGGGCGTCATTGTACTCCCAGAATCAGGTTAACCTAGTTGTATATTCAGTATATACATAACCTTAAAATCTATTCAGTATATTTGTTGTCAATTTGAAATTATATGTAAATTTAGCTGACAGAATTTAATTATTTCGCATTTAGACATTACTTTTAAATTGCATAAACAAATTAAAGACCATCTTAAGTCATTGAGGGCAAGGAGTAAGGAGTATTTTACATACCTTAATAAACAACTATAGTAAAATAGGTCAAATTAAAGTTTAAAATGTTCTACAATATACTGTTGTTGACACGTGTTGGAAATTTCACCTTTTATATGCTTACAGCAAGCACCATCTCTTTAGAAAAACGTAAAACAATATCAGACATATCGCGTTTAAACAAATGGATACATTGTTTTCTGTGAAAGAGGCAGGATGACGTATCCTGTGTTGCTATGAATAAATGGATATTAACTTTGCTAAACAAATTTATTGAAGTAAAATACAATTATAACTCACACACACTTGATGTATTTAATTTATTGTACTGTCTTAATAGTTAAACCCTTGTGTCAGTACACTGAAGAACAATTAGTATAGGTCTAATTGATTAAGCAAAACCATATTAACAAACAAATTAATTTTCGCATCTAAGTTAGACAAAAAGTGTAATTTTGTATAAATTTCTACTTTTCTTTACATTTTTATTTCGAAGGTAGTAAATTAATAAACCAAAATATTTGTTATTTGACTGTTTACCTAAATTTAAAACGAAAACTCACGCTGACTATTCAAAGTTTAAGAATCGTGTCCCTCGTTTTAAAATAAAGGTTTTGGAAAAGAGCCAGCAATTTGCAGCAGCAGACCGGGGTTAAGTGGGATATCGCAGGGTTTGCCAGTTGTATAGCAATCAAAGCAGTAAATTTTATCGGTAAACCTTAAAAAGTAGATTGTGAATCTGGAGAAAGCGAAAGCCGTGACTTGGCTTACGAAGAGTGGTTTCAAATTAATTGTAAGATATAAATATCAAACAATTTCATTAATTGAAATAAAAATAATTACACAATATTATGCAGTGTATTTAAGGATGATGGGAGAGTTTCCGAACTTTGTTTTTAATTAATTTTAATACACATTTTCCTTGTAGAGAGTTTAATACAATTTAAAGTTAATATTAAGTTATTTGTTTTAATTGTGTTAGTATTACTTTTAAAAATATATAATAACAGTTTAAAAGTTTATCTCAAGGGCTCTTAATGTTATACAATAGTATTTTAGTGAATCTTAAAATTTTAAAATCTGGATATCTAATTCTAATAACTTACATAATTTCTCAATTGAAAATTCTCTAAATTCAAATACAAAGTTGTATTACTTATATTACAAATATATTACTAACTCCTATAAAAATTAGTCTACTTCCGTTCGTACGTTAAGATTGGCTTTGATTTTATAAAACGAATATCAATACAACCTTGTATCATCAATGTATTCATTTATACAAATTTAAAGAAGAGACATCCATTTGTTTAGCTTCGGAAACATTCGTACATCTTCGTATAACATATAAACATATTCAATTATAAATTTCTTCTTTATAATATTAATAAATTCTAAATAATTTGATATTTCAATAGGAAAAAAGCTATTAAAAGAAAAATTGTTGTCTTTATTTTTATCTATAATAATGTATGTAAATATTTTTTTACAGTTTTCACAAAATCATATCTAAATATTCTTGTAATAGCACAAATTTTCCAAGTTAAAAATCCTCTCATCATAGTTATCTAGGCCAACATGAAGTTTGTTGATTTTAAGTTTGTATTTCTGATGTGTATCTAATTAATCTGCCTGTGAATTTTCACGGGGGCTTACTAGTTATAGAATATAAGAATGTACATTGATTCATCTGATTCGTTCTGTTAGGTCTCCTTCCTGCTATAGTGCATGCGCAAAATCTGTCTTATGCTACTGGCTTGAATTCTTGCTATTTTAATAGAATCGTACAATATTTAGCTAATATTAATTTATAAAATTGGTGTATTGACGGTGGATATTTCAGTGAATTTTAAACGTAAACAATAATATAGGTTTGCCTAAAATACTATTTAAAATCGTTGATGTAAGTTGGCCTCTGATTAAAACGTAAGATCTTACACTTTGAGTTCAAAATTTATTTCAAGTCTTTGAATAAAATATTTACCATTGAGGCTCTGTACATTTACTATTTTGAAAATCCGTATTGGAATATACAAAGTTACAGTTTATATTCCTAAGTAGTTATTTTCTGAAGAATTAGGTAAACAAAACAAATTTAAAATATTTACATTTTGAAGACTTATAACCTCAAAACTAGTCGTATAGCTAGCTAACATTAGATATATAAAATATTAAACTTAATATTTAAACGTTATATTATTTTATCAAATAAACACTAAATTGAGTTATACTGTATTGTGATTGTTGTAGCTCGTGAGTCACTGAAAATGGCGAGTTTGTCGTTGAAACGCGTCAGAGTTAGTAAACGTATTAGTTGTGAGATTCTGTGTTCAAGTTTTATTCTATCAATATACTGTAGTAGTTTTCAGAAATTTAACTAAAATACTATCCTGTCTTGGTAAGATTTTTAGATTGTATTTGCACTATTTGAATGTTTATATAAAAACATGGACGGAATAACCTTTTTAAAAGTAATCTGTACCCTGAAAAACCTACGTATTCCTAATAATAACAAACTAATAACCAGCTTTGATGTTATAATACAAATATTACCTCCCAGAACTTTATCTCCTTTACTTAGAAACGAAGTAGTATATATTAATCTCTAATTTGCGCCATTCTGTTTCTCTTTTTCATAAGCTTTACAATGATTAACCTATCTTTACATTTGACATTTTTAACCTCCCTGGCCCCAAAGTTCCCGAAAATCACAGAGGGTCAAATATGTCAAATAGTTTGTAACGTAATCCAACACAAGGCATGTATACAGAGTGATTTTTTTAAATGGGCCTCCATTGGCATCTCATACACTATAAATGTTACAACAATCTTTAAATGGGGGACCTTCCCTACTTTTTCCCTTTCATTAAAACTACAATATTAACATTTTCAAAAACTCCGCCATTTTTCCAATATGGCGGCCAACTTCATTTTTTCAAATGGAAACCCCCATTTTTTATGTTGAATTACAATTAAGGATACAAATTTAAGACATTTTAATTCTTTTGTATTTTTTCCTAAACCCTACCGTTTATGAGCTACAGCCTCTCAAAAATTTTCTATTTTATGTGATTTTTTTATTAATTGGGCCACCATTGGGATCTCAGAAAGTATTAATTTTACAGCAAACTTTAAATGGGGAACCTTTCCTTGTTTTATGAGAAATTAAAAAATATGTAGTTAAAATATTTCTAAATGGCCGCCATTTTCCAATATGGCGGTCAAATTTGAAATTTCTTATGGAAACCCCTACTTTTTATGACGGATTTGAATTGTACATTCAATTGTAAGGCTTTTTTATTCCTGGTGTTTTTTTGATAAACTTAACCGTTTAACCGCTAGGAGCGCTGAAAGTTTCAGAAACTCTTATTTCAACAATTAATTATTAAAGAGGCATGTTTTACCATTTGCAAACAATAAAATTTAACTCAAAGGGTAATATTTTGTACAATGGAAAGTTAAAAAGCTGATGTAATTTCACAATTACTTAATTTTATACAACAAATTTACTTAAATTACTGTTAAAAAAAAACCTCTCCTACCCCCACCCTACAAGTCACAGTGAATCTGTTTAATAATATAAATAATGTTTGTGAGAAAGTATGTGCCAGTTCCTTAACAGTAATTTAAGTAGGTTTTTTGTATAAAATAAAGTATTTGTGAAATTGACACAGCTTTTTAACATTCCACTAGAAATGTTAGCGGTTTCCATTAGAAATTTCAAAGTTGACCGCCATATTGGAAAATGGCGGCCATTTAGAAATATTTTAACTACATATTTTTTTATTTCTCATAAAACAAGGAAAGGTTTCCCATTTAAAATTTGCTGTAAAATTAATACTTTCTGAAATTCCAATGGTTTCCCAATAAAAAAAATCACATAAAATAGAAAATTTTTGAGAGGCTCTAGCTCATAAACGGTTGGGTTTAGGACAAAATATAAAAGAATAAAAATGTCTTAAATTTGTATCCTTAATCGAAATTCAACATAAAAAACGGGGGTTTCCATTTGAAAAAATGAAGTTGGCCGCCATATTGGAAAAATGGCGGAGTTTTTGAAAATGTTAATATTGTAGTTTTAATGAAAGGGAAAAAGTAGGGAAGGTCCCCCATTTAAAGATTTGTGTAACTTTTATAGTTTCTGAGATGCCAATGGTGGCCCATTTAAAAAATCACCCTGTATACAAAGTTTTTTAGCATATTTTCAGTTAAAGGGAATATACGATCATTTTATCTATTTTCTTCGAAAATGTCAAGTAAACATCAACCTATATATATAAAATCCAATGTATGTCTGTCTGTCTGTCTGTCTGTCTTCTGTTTGTCCTGTATGCGTTACCAAACCGTCCATCCGTTTGCTTTGAAATTTTGCATAGTAACACACGTTAACCCTGGGAAGGTTTTAGGTCATGTACCGAAGTCCTAGGACATTAGGGCTGTGTCCCACTGGACTTAAAAGTTTCAATGTTAATCTCATGGAAGAAAGATTTCTTTTGATTTTATCAGGAGCACAAAAACAGCTGTTCGTATAAAAAGCATAGCACACGTCATGTTTGTTTACATTCATTACCATAGCAACTTTAATCAGCATTTATAATCAGTTTATTATTCTTGAAAATCAACAGCTTTTTTAGGTTTGAAAAAACAAAAATCAACTAAAAATGCTTACTATATTTTAATTCAATTCAAACATTGTTTATTACATATTATATATAAAGCAGCTGATTTGGATAAAAAACTGACCATAATTTCAGGTTAGGCCTATAAATAATGAACCAAAACACGTTTATTTGAAACCAATTTGGCTAATTTAGAATCAGGTTTGTTACAATTCTTCACAACTATCAGTTTTGATTAGATTAGGTAAAATCGAACAAAAGGTTTACTGTATTATCTATAAAGGTTTACAAACTATAAATATAAATTTGTGTAGAATATTCTTAAGTGTCATAAAAACCATTTTGCAATTATATTACTTCAGTCAATGTAATTAAATGGAATAACTTTACTACCCTTTAAATTAAATCAAGCAATAGTGAAACATTGCTGGGTCCACTAGTATTTAAATAAAGTTGAACAATAACGTGACATGTAATTAAATAAGATTTCATTATTTCAAAAACACAACACTTAGCTGATTGTTGCAATGTGGTTTTATATACACAATCATATAACAATAAAACGGTGTAATGTATTGTTCCGCACTTAATCAACAGATTGTATTTGAGGTTTGTGTTTAAATAAACACGTGGCTGATGTTATAATCCTATTGATAGGCTGAATTGTTTTGTTTCCTGTAATAACAGTGCAGATGTTAAATCCATATACCGTAGTTTAATAGTATTATTCAGGCAAAGTATACATTAAAAAAAATAATTTTTAGTTTGAATTTATTCTTTTTTTATTGAATGGTTGTATAAACAATACAATAATAATTTGAGGTAATATAAATCTAAATCTATATTTTTGTATTAATTCATTTAAACAAATTCAAATAAACAAGTACAAAACTTGACCAAGCCTGTCACGTATCGACTAAAGTCTCAAGTTTATTGTAAATTCACCATTTTGTAGGAAAATCATTATATATGATTTCTTCATTATTTTACACTAGTAGTATGTGTGTTGGATAGTTGAACTTAAAAGGCTAATCATGAGATGTCATTTGATTCCTTTGTTATTTACGAATGAGGGTACTGACATGGTTTGCAATGTCGAATCTAGTATTTTACTTTATGTTTCGCCTTCATCTGTATGTTACTTTGATTTAGTGTTAAATATCTGTTTTTGATTTACGATTTTCTGCTTTACATTTAAAACTGTATCCTCATGCTTGGTTCTTGCAATGTTTACTTCTGATAACAGAAAGATATTTTCTTTTAATGCATTCGTGTAACCTGATCATTTTGCAGGAAATCTTTATATTCCACTTTATTTTTATCTGTTTTTTAGAGACAAAAGAATCAATAGTCTGCAATCCAATGTCATGCTAACCAATAACTTGCTTTTCATAAATCGTCTAGAGAAATCTATCAGTAATCCATTATCATCTTCTACACAATGTGGAGGAGTTTCTTATACCATCTCACTTTTCTTACTTTCTCCCCTGATTTGCTTCCTCGAAGTAGCTGGATAACGACGCCCAGTGGCATGTTTGTTCGCCACTGGTCGCCGGGTCTGGAGATCCTACACCTGAACCGTAACTTTAAAATATCTGCTGCTGTTTATCATAGAACAATTACGATTGAAGACATGAAGTAAGAAACCCCCCATGCCATCAAATCCTCTAATAACAACAGGGTTGGAAAAAGTGCGAGGGGCAGATGGTGTGCTCCATCATAGGTAACCCAAAGATGCTACCTTGGGTTGACAAGGTGTGAGCCCCTTAGGATAGGGGAAATTAATAGGAGAAGAGAAATATGTACGTATAGTGTATGATATATGTATATGTTTGTTGTATGAATAAAGCGTTGTTTTACTTAGGTACCAAGAAGGAAGTTAAACCACTCTTTTTAGGTGTATCAAGCCTACAACTCCAGGGCGAAATACATCTATAATGAATCTATAATCTCTATATAAAAGGGTTTGGGGGGGGGGGGTGTTCAAAGTAACTAAATCACGATTTCTCAAAAACTGAACAGATTGGAACAAAATTTGGTATGTAGCTTCCTCTATGGCCATAGGTGCTCTCTAAGAAAGGTTTTCAAAAAATTAAAAATTTTAGGGGGTGTTTGGGTTGGTCAAAGTTACTAAATCACGATTTCTCTAAAACCACCGAACTGGTTGGAATGCAATTTGGTATGTAGTTTCCTCTAGGGCGCTAGGTGTTCGCTAAGAAAGGGTTTAAAAAAATTCGAAATTTTATGGTGGTTTGGGTTGGTCGAAGTTACTAAAAAAAAACCACCGAACGGATTGGAATGAAATTTAGTATGTAGCTTCCTCTAGGGCCCTAGGTGTTCGCTAAGAAAGGGTTTAAAAAAATTCGAAATTTTATTGGGTTTTGTGGATCAAAGTTACTAAAAAAAACCACCGAACGGATTAAAATTAAATTTAGTTTGTAGCTTCCTCTAGGGCCCTAGGTGCTCGCTAAGAAAGGGTTTTAAAAAATTCGAAATTTTTGGAGAGGTTTGGGGTGGGGGGTCAAAGTTACTAAACATCCCCATAAGAAATACATAGTGTAATATATTTATTGTGAAACATATTTTTTGTTAATAAACATTTAACATTGATTTGTCAATCCGTGCAACGCCGGATCAGGCCAGCTAGTTATGTTTATATAAAGCAACATTAACAAGCTAAAAACAATAGAGATCCTGTATTTAATGTCAGGGGTGGCAAAAGTAAGATTAGTACGTTGAATCTTTTAGTTTAAATGAAAATAGGTCAAGCAATTTACTTAGTTAACTGCAAAAGGTTTTATTCAGTACTTGTTACAATTTATTAGAAATTATCTTATTTGCTTTTTACTGTAACTGTAAGTACAATATTGCTTACGATACTCACGAAAACCACTTAGCAATATATGTTCCACAGACATTGATACAATTCCGTGCTGTAAACTATTTTAAAAATAGTTAAAACAGAGTAGTGTATAGAAAGATTTGTGTAAGCCAATACAATTTTATTTAAATACATTCACGCAAAAATAAAAATACTACAAGTTCTAAAATATCTAGAAATTTTTCTACAAAAACTAAATTATAAAAGAAGAAAGGAGTTAAATGATTTCCAGATATTACTCGTTTGCTTAGTCACAATGTATGAAAAGTATGATATAAAAATAATCATTGTTCTATTTTAACCAGTCGCCTGAGGATGCCTGACATGATGCGAAACATGTGTAGAAATAAAGCTGGTAGTTGTGAAATGATTTTATAATAATAATAATTTTTAATTAATTTTGATCAAGTATAGATATTAAATAATTTTTTTTACAGTTTTTATGTATGAACAAGAAACAATAAAATTGTGGTCTCTAAATAATCATTGTCGCAAATGTTAAAAACTAATAATACTCTAGTTATCGGGGCTCGGCAGACCCAGCCACCATTTTTAATTTCAACTCCCATAAGAGCAATGTTAACCGCGTAAAAGATTACTGTAGTAATATAGGTCATACAATTCTGAATACGTCATTTTAGAAGTAGGGCTGTCCAAATGTGGATATAATTTTTTTTAATTTCTTTTGAATTAAATTTGTTCTTTTACTTAAGTCAAAATCTAAGTTTTCTACTTGGTTTTCTTATTGAATAATGCAAATATCAAAATGTAAAAATCTCACCACATTCAATTAAAAGTAATTTTAATTACCTTGGATAAAATGTATGACAACAAAATCTGTTTTGTTCTGGAAGCATGTACGCACTGAATTTTTGTCCCTAATCGAGTATTTAGCTTGCATACTGGTGGTTATCACATCAACTTGTTGCTCGCAGAGGAATATTAGGAAAATAAAATATCCATTAGTTTTGAATGTGTGAGAGAAAGGTGTGTTTAATAACACAGAATCATATTCATTGTCACACATGTACATTTCAGTACTTTCAGTCAGGGTTACGTCTGTAACCCTCGACTTCATGCCTTTATGAAGCTGCCCTACTTTTGCTAGCGGAATAACGAAACGCACACAAACTCAATGCTAGTAGTGTATACCTCTGCCACTTTGAGAGTTGCGCTCAACTCGGAAATAATTTTTCACTCCAGCTGAGCCTTAAATTTCTGTAAAAAGGAAGTGAATTTGAGTTGTACGCCATCTTATTTGTATTAATATGAATGTGTATAAAAAAGTGGAACGCATTGTCCATACTGTCCATGTAAAAAACAAAAACTTTAGGTGCCATTAAAAATTATAATAATATTTGAGAGCTAAAATTTATGTTATATATTTTTTTTTAACAATGTAAGCTATTAATAAGAAGTTTTTTTAAATGTACAACTTCGTACAATTTTTGTTTATGTTCCCGAAATAAAGATTTTTACTATTAAAACATACTTTCTGGATACTTAATAAATAATGTTTAGCCAACGAAAATAGTTAAACATTGTAGATTTCAGCCTAGTTTACAACAGTAAATTATTTATCTTGATAAATCAAGAGGTAGTCAAAAAATGTGTCTGTATATCAGAAAGAGATTTTTCGGTAGAGCCAAAACATTGCAAGTCATGTCGATCGTATTTAAAACATGCCGGCACCATAATACTGAACAGCTTCCTCCTTGTCCTTCCTTTTTCCTTTTATATTTCTTTTCTCTTTCTTTTTGTACATTAAAACCTGCTTTGATCAGGTTTAAAATCTAAATCAGTATCATTCACTTTTACTGCTACACTTCCAGTTGACCTAGTGTACCCTACTTAACTAATACTAATGTTTAATGTTTTTATCCTTATAATGTGTTTTTTGGAATTCAGTTAATTCTAATGATGTTCATAATTCATTTGGGTTTTGGGGATCGTCCGTGCGGGCATTTGTTTAGCGAATTCTGTTCAGATAGGGCCTGAAAAGTATGTTTTATTTCTAACATAATATACTCAGTCAATGCATGTTTGTGAGTATAATTTCTCAATTAAAATTAAGGACCACTAATATTTGCACCAAACTTTATGCCGAGGGTTAACTTTTGAACACAAAAAACGAAACATTGAGACGACAAAGTACAGTTTTCATTTATTTTTTCAAATGAACATTTGTTTTCAAATATAAATGTAGACTATTACATATCAACATGCTCAGGAAGAAATGTAGAATAATTAAAGATCAAAACAAATAATACAATTATTTGTTGATGTTTTTACTACATGGTTAATATTAAAAAGATGTCTATTTTTAAAGCTGAATACAGAATTATAAAAAATGTTTTAAAGTTTTACTTGTTTAATATTGTTTTAATTTTCGTAATATGTATGCACACATTTGATATACATTAAAAAAACACTAGCTGAATAAAAGAGTTTGATCTTATTGTAGTTGTGTTACATGTTTGTGTATTCAACATGGATTCTAGTGGAAGTAACGACTTAGTTATGAAGGGCTTTACCTAAATTAATTGTAATAATTGAATTTACCGTTTACCTTTCTCTCTTTATTTATTTATTTATTCTAAGCGTGCAACAGAATTTACTAAATTTGGTTCAGAAATAATTGTAATTACAAACATCAGTAATTACTGCCTTTAATCTGTAGCTGCACAATAGTGGCATTAATTACAGCATGTGGGTCTGTAGACGACTGTAATGCTGGCATATATTTCAAATTAGCCTCGCTTAGCACATGCTTCATGTCACACGGCTGCACTTTATACAAACATAAACCACATACTATATGTTAATAGACATACATTTGATGAAATATTTTCACTGTTTAACAATAATAAAGTATGTGTATGCAAGTGTAAAACATAATTACTTTTTAATTACTCTTAATGTTGCTGCCATTTTGCAGTGTTAACTTTTTTAGAAAAGTAAATGCTCCTTCTATTATTATTGTTTGAATAGTTTACTTTTGAACAATGTTCCATAAAGCGCTTAAAAGTTGATTTTGTTATCACACAATAGAGGTTAGTATTTCATTAGAGTAAGTGAAAACAACACTTTTTTATGGTGTAACTCTAAAAACAATGTCTAATGTTAATAACATTTTTTAAATAGATCGTGCATGAATTATATATTATGTTTCATAACAATCAACTTTACATCATATTGGTTCTTCATTATTACTTCTTAAAAGTGCCACTTAACAAGGTACTACTCCATTTGTATGAAAACTCATTGCATTATCTAAATTTTGTTCATCTAGGAAGCACAATATCACATAGTAATTTTCAGGTGGTGTTAGTGAATATAGGGAAGCTAATAGTAGGCCTAATTATGAATAGACTGGAGAAATGCATGAAGAGTTAAATGGTTTTGCGAAAACAATATGGATTCAGGAAAAGCTTGTCAAATGTTGATGGAATTCTGGAGACCCTGAACTTTCCCAAACAGGCGAGGGAAGAAAGAAGAATAATATAAGAAATGCTTTCATCTATTTTAAGTGGTCAGATATGTAAGAAGCCTAAAGAGTCAAAAATGTACCGTGTTATCTTACGAACCTAGTTTTGAGCTATCTGAATGAAAGCGATAACTTGTACGACGGTGATGATTGGTCATTAAAGGATACAATGACAAGGTCTCCGTCTTGGACTACTTTTCTTTAATACCATTTACTACTCCTTCTGGATATGCCATTGCCCAATGGAGTGAGGTTTATATGTTTCGCAGTTGACGCTATCATCGTGATCGAAGCAGTTGAATAAAACCAATTAGAGATGAGAATGCACTAAAGTAGGGCCTATATCTATCGGTAGATGTTGTCTAGAGATAAAGAACATAGAAATGTCAATGCGAATAACGAAGGCGGTGCTCATAAATAAAATAAGGGTTTACAGGAAACTGAAGCTCACTATAGATGGTGTACATAAGTTACCCTTTAGTAGAAATTGACAAAACTCTATCATTTGGGCCTTAAATAAAGAAACTCGCTTTAAAAGCTACGGAAATTCAAAGGCAAGAAAGGTGCCAAACCTAGGCTGCACAAGGACTAAGAAAAGACAATTAATGGCGAGCGTCATCCAGTCAAGGATACTGTATGAGGTCTCAGCATGGGCGGAAGCTATGAAGTAAGAAGTCAAAAAGAAAAAACTGATATCCATCCAGTGCTCCTCAGCTCTGAGAGTTACATCTGCATACCACAAAATTTCAGAACTTGCAGCTTTGGTTTTTGTTGGCATGACAACCATCGATCTTATTGTTGGAAAAAAGAGAGAGCTGTATTAAGAACTCAAAGAGGTAGAGTTAGCCCAGGAACAGATGAAGATTGCATAACTGAGAAAATAGGAAGCCAGACAGTGGGTGATACAAAGGTGGCGAGACCGTTGTGGAGACGAGGATTCCGGAATAGGGACACGCACCGTTAACCAGGATCTAGAGAAGTGGCTGAATATGGAGCTTTGAGCAGTGGGGTTTCATCTGACCGAGGCTCTAACTGAACACTGAGGCTTGGTGGTAATCCTCTACAGGATGAAGTAAGCAGAAAATTGTTCATGTTACAACCACGGAATGGAGACGGACGACTTATGGCATAAGCTGTTCCAATGTAAAATGTGGAGGAAGCAAAGATATGACTTATAATCATTCCTTATATCATGCCATTTATCCAAACAGTTAAAAATAAGAAATAAAAATATGGGATCTTATAGAAAAAAAACTAAATAAGCAAGGTTCTAAAGAGAAGCAGAAGCTTGCCAAGAAGTAATGACATGTGATCCTTTGGTATAGCATACGGCTGGTGGTTGTACTAAAAGCATTGTCCATGTCTCTATAAAAAAATAGTGCATCTTATTTTAATTCCAGGTATAGAAATACTTTATATTGACGGTTCTAAAGAAGTATTTGCAAATAGTGATATATAAAAACTAATATAAAGCATTATAGGAAAAAGATCTTATATATTGCGTCATTAGATGTCATATTGTCCGCGAGAGGAAAGAAGTCCCCTGAGCTCTTGCCTATTCAAAAAATTGCAGGCACTTATCTGAGTCGGCGCTAAGCTTACGTTGCACACGGCATTCTGCGGTCACATTCACTGTGGCAAAACATGTAAAATAGCCAATTGAGGTTTTACTTTATTGTAGCTATTTAATTGTGTTAATAGTGTTGAGAAAACCATTAAGGTTTGTTTGATAAGCCTTCCAGTTTTAAAAACTAACTTGTACTACAGTATAGGATTACTATAAAAAAGTTTGTTATTAAGAAAGTAAGTTGTTACTGTAAAATTTTGTACAGTTAGGAAGTAAGAAAAACCGTTATTGTATTTACAAGTAAGATTATATTTACATTTATGTACATAGTGTTTACAAGTTCTTAAATTACTATACAATATTAAATTGTAAACCATTTTAAATTTATGTACAAAACTAGCAAAAGCTTTTTGAGAGGCCTACTAAAAAAACTGATATACAGTAAATCCCTTGACATTCGCGAGCTTGGTATTCGCGGTTTTGATTATTAGCGGTCGCTAAAAAAAGAAAAACTACTGTATTAAATAGAAATAAAGTACATGTAAAATTCGTAAATTATTGCAGTGGTTGTACTGTAATAATTATTGTACGAATAATTAATTAATTAATTTAATAACATTGTATAAAACCCACGTCGTCAAAACACTCACAAATACAACAAAACATACAAGATGGGATTTAAAAAATCTTTACTAGCAAAATGCACTTAAAATTTTCAGAATAATTAGATATAAATAAATATATAATATTATACAAATAATTATAATCAAATTTAAACCTAGAGTAATAAAATTATTGATGACAAAAATAAAACATAATTTTAAGGTAAACTTGTAGACTAAGTTAAATTGCACAATGTTAATTTAAATTTAAATAGTTCAATTGTTTAAATTCAACTATTAAATTAACTATTCCCTAAGGCCTAGGGAAGGAAAATTTATATAAAGCTGTTTATTTTTAAATATTTTATGTCAATAGTAATTATTATGTCATGTGCACATGCCATTGAATCAACAGTGCGATGCAGCATTACCCTTCGCCGTGTATCAAATACCTAAATTAATCATCGATTGCAGAGGATTATTACACTGACGTAGGTTATTGTTTGTTTCTATTGGCAGTAAAACAGACTGATTATGAATGGGGCAAACTAACACTAATTTGATTTACATTACGTCCAAGCATTTTAGGCAATAGCCAAATGCAATATATTGACTTGCACGTGTGTATTAATTAATTGCACATAATAACAGTGTGCAATGCGGGCGTGGTTTACTTAATACGGCCAATTTAATGTAATTTATTTTTCAGCATAGTATTTAGTGAAGTATCTTTCCTGTTAAAAAACCGCTTAAAAACAGAACAAACAAGTATTATAGTTCGTCTTTAAAGTTGAAAATTTTTCCTTAATTATTATACATTATTTACATTTTATATAAACATACAAACCGTAGTTTGTTTTTACTTCTTTATTGATTTTACTTTTATTATATAAAACAAAATCATAATACAAATGTTATTTTAGGTAGGTTTGTATGGGAAAGTGAACTGATATTTCATTGTACTTGTTACGATTGGGGTATAGCCCATTCAAAAGCAGGGTTATATTATGTTGGAACAGAATGAGAAAACTTGTATTTTATGTGTGTCTTTTCCCCTGATTATAAAATCGGTGCCCCATAGATATTCTCCGGTTCTTTTTTTTTTGCACAATTTTTATATAAAATGTCCACCAATTGAAATGTGTGAACCACTATTAAATGACTTTAAATACTAAAATATAAGAAAAGTCTGTTGTTTACGTTTTGCTTTGAGTGTGCACTGTTTTATTTATAAGATGTCCTGCACTGTGCATAGAATAGGCTGCTTACTGATCGTAACTTCAAGTATATTGTACATCGGTGAGGGGTTTAACGGTATTTATTTGGCTGTTTGAATACTTTTAATATCATTTGAATAAATTAACAATTAATTTTAATAAGTCCAAAATATAACATAAACTCATTGTCTTATTTTTTAATAGTACTAAAATTTCTGTTATAAATATTTCGTCTCCTCTTTTTTTTACGTAATTGACTATATACATAGAAAGTGACTCGTGATATAGATAATAGTGTTAAATCGGTTGAGGCTTTCAATTAGTTAGATAAAAAATAAGGATTGGTTATCATGGTCTGGAAGATGGTGTAAATCATTAAATCTGCTCTACTGCTCAAATTGGCTATAGGCTATTTTCGATCTCTATAATTCCATGAGCTAAAACATTGTTGATAAGAATTTGGTCGTGTTTTTCAAATTTATAGTTTTGAAATACAACTTTTCTTCAACAACCTTAAACAATCAACTTGTTTCTGCATTAATTTATTTTTTAAACTAAGTCATAAATAATTTTAATCTGAGTAAGATTGGTTGACAAAAAGAATTGTCTAGAAAAGGTAATAATAAAAATAGAATAAAGCGACACTGTTACTCTTTCGAGAAAGGTTTATTGTTTCAAGTCGTGATTAAAAAGTGTTTGAATTACAATCCGAGCTTTCTTTTGCTTCTTCAAGATGAATGAACTGGGTTACGTATATTGAAGATACAATGCCATGAACGTGGTGGATTCGTCTCAATTCCACATTAATTTAAAGTAGTCTTAAGGGTTTGAATTTTGGGAAAAACTTTTGAATTAATATAACTATATGCTTATTACAAATAATATCCTTTATTTATTTGATGATTGCATTTGAAAAATGTTATTTCCAAATATAATAATGTTTTATACCGATGGCATAGGCCTACTGTTATTTTTGAAAAAAAATTATATCTCATTAATTTTGTTTTTTAGATACAAACTAAAAACTAATTAAATTAAAGTACTTTAAAAATATATTAAATATAGACAGAAATACTTTGGTATTTGTAGAAAGACCGCACTTCATCTTGATTCGTCTGAATTTGTTTATGAGTAGTTCAGATTTGAAATGTTAACTTTAAAATAAAAAAATAATGTACAAAGACAAAACTTTTGCCAACATTATATTTGTTTTAGAAACAAAAAAGAGAGTATGGATATATAGAGGATCCAAAGTTATGCATGTAAATAATTATGACAAGTATATTTACTCTGTGAAAATGTCGTTAAAATGAACGCATTGGTAAATAAACGATACCAGAAACTGGCACATACTTTCTCACAAATATATTTAAATTATTAAACAGATTCACTGTGACTTCATAATTGTATTAAAGTAGGAGAGAGGATACATTAAAGTAGGAGAGTAACTAATAAATATTATTATTCTTAGATAAATGATAATTTTTAGAAAGATGCGGTTTTTGCATACGGTTGGGATTCAAATAAACCAAATTTGATCAAAATCGTTAGATCCGTTTTTTATAAAAACATAATAACTGATGTTTTGGGAGTTTTTAGCCAAAAAGTTGATTTTAAGTTTTAATGAAGTTAAAATTTTAAAAAAAAATTCGTCCATCTGTACAGGCATAATTGAAATGTTTGGTGCAAATTTGTTCGAAATAGATCGAATAGTTTTGTTTCTAGCTTTGTATACATACAGACAGACATACATACAGATATATAGGCAGACATTTTGTAAAAATAATTTTTTTTTGACTCAGGGGTTAGCAAAACGGATATTTTCACAAAGTCTCAACATCGATTTTTTTGCGATCACTATACTTTCTCTATACTACAGTACAGTGAGAAGGTAAAATCGTCAAAAAAGAGATCGACTATTAGTATAAGGTATAACAAATATTTTACATATTGTAATAATAAAACATAATAATGTCTTATTGCGAGATCTCTGTGACGATTAATAAGCAAGTCCAGCGAACTTGAAACACTTTGTTTAGAAGTTGTAAACGATATAAAAGGAAATAATCATAACTAGATTGTGCCTGACCATGATTGATTATCTAACAATATTAGTTTAGTGTCAATCCGGTTTACCAATGTTACAAGAAAAGGTTATATCATCATCAAACCGACTATGTGCGTATAAACAAACAATAATTCCTCTTTGTAATGAAACAAATGCCTCAATTAATATTCAAATTAGACAGCAAGATTATTGTGATGGCTTAGTTTATTGTTTGTCGCTATTGACGGTGCCTATCTCCGTACGATACGGTGCAAACCAGCACTAATTTGATGACCATTGCGATCAAACAATTTAGGTAATAGCCATAATTCCTGATATTGACTATCAAGTGTATACAAGCTTCATTGTTAATACGAGCACCACTAAAGCAGTTTGCATTGCGTGCATTGTGGTTTATTTACTTAGCCAACTGTAAACGTATTTGCATGTATAACGTAAATTTATGTAATTCTAAAAAAAAACACATGCAAGTTATGTCGTTCAACTCGACCGATTGGTTTACAAAAAAAGAAAGCAGTCACTGGACTGCGGATAGAAGTGAAAACTGTAATGAATATAAATCGTTGGTCATATTGGTTTAGTCAAAAATTTGAGTATTTCAACACTACCGAGTAATTAATTTTAACACAACTTGCGAAATGAGGAAGCACAATGTTCATTTCAGAGGTATTCCAAGTAAACTATTTTAACACAGCTTACAAGTAAGCGCGTGGAGAGGAAATAGACGATGCATAGTATGTAATAATATGTTATTATAATTTTATAATAATAATATTATACTATAATAAATATTGTAACGTGCTGCCACTGTGCAAGCCGTTTACAAACAATTTATTAATAGAAAACAAAAAAAAAATGAAAAATAAAAATTTAATTTTGACAAAAATATTTCTAAGTTATTTTTAAAATAAAAAAATACCTTTACTGTGTAACAATTATTTATTATTTCCTATCTTAAATCCATTTACTTATTTATTTAATTAAATTATTATTTCAAAATATTACAACACCTTAATCCCAATGAAAACAAACAAACATAACCCCAAAATTGAAGTTAGGTTATGTTTTGATCATATCTGTTACTCAACAGTTGATCATTAAAATTTCTATTTTGTTGATACCCCTGCGGAGGCATTTGATGTTGTTGCTGCATATTTCTTTCAAAGTGTTGTTGTGGCATCCTATTCTGGAATTGCCCATTATTATTATTATAGCCCTGTGGAAACCTATTGTTTTGAAATTGCCTATTGTTATTGTTTTGGTATTGTGGCCTATTCTGATTTTGTGAATTGTATTTAATTTCTTGTGGTTGCCTATTCCTATCAAAGCTATTCTGTTTATTGCTATCTTGTACATATTTATTACTCTCCTGCCAATCCATAATTATTTTTTCAAGTTTACTAAGGTTCTCAGGTGCCGCTGCTAAAATAACTACCCTTAATTCGTCCGGCAATTGTTTCACTATATGACGCGTAAAAGTCTCCATTGACATAGGTGGATCTAAGAACTGCGTTTGGTGATGTAACCTAATGATATAGTTATGTATATCTTTGATAGGCCCTGCATATTGTTTTCCTAACATTATTTTCATACGGAGATTTTCTTGTTTATCTTGCGACCAGAATCTCTCTAGAAACGCAAGTTTAAAATCTTCAAACCCTGACCCCTCTTGATTATGCACATCAAACCAAGTACTTGCCTCTTCCTTAAAATATTTCCTAATGAGAACTAATTTATATTCCCATTTTTCATTTCTATACCTATTAAAGGTATCTAAAGCCTTAATAAATGTCTTAGGGTGTGGTTCCCTCTTTTCATGAAAAAAATCTGGTATTATTGTTTCATTTTTCGCCTCTCCTAACATAACTACAGACTTAGTTTCTAACCTAACCTCAAACTCATCTCTAAGTTCCTTAACATCTTTCTGTACACTATCTATTTCAGAATTTAATATTTCTACAACTTTACTCTCAACTTGTTCATATTTCCTATCCAATTTCTTAATCTTATTATTAGTATTTACTAAATTTTCATTAACTTTTACAAATTTCTCATTAACTACATCCCTATCTTTAATAAATTTATCATCAACTGCCTTGAATTTACCCTTCATTTCATTTGAAACTGCTTTGACTTTTTTATCAGTCTCTACTTTGTTAACTTCAAACTTTTTTGTTAAAGTACTTACTTCTACTTTTAAACTATCAATTGCTACTTCATTTTTCTTGAATTTAGAGTTCAACTTAACAAAATCATCCTTAACTTCCTGTCTAAACTCACTGAACTTATCCTCAAATATCTGATTTAATTTATCAAAATCTTTTTTAGAATCATCAATCTTTTTACTTAACTCATCAGATTTCTTTTCTGAATATTCAAATCTATTATTCAACTTTTCAAATTTATCATCTGAATCTTTTTTGTCTTCTAATCTAGAGTTTTGTAAATATTGGTATATCATTTTCAAACTAATTTCTGGATGTTGTTCTGAATTTACATCATTAACTACCTTTTCATTAGTACTTTCTTTTACATTTTCCATAATTGGTTCTAGAATTATTTCTTCGTTTGTCTTATTTTCATTTTCTGATACGCTATCATTTACTGAATGATTTAATACAGAAATACCAGAATCATCTAGTTCTGCCATCGTATATTTATTGATTAACCCTTTATAAATTTTATTTATTAACCTTAAAAACCTTAAAAACTTTTCCAAAAATCTTGAAATACAGCCAACTACTATGTTTCCATCAAATTCATCCTTCCCAGTGTTTTCGTTTATGGTAAAGAAGTTCGGGCGCCATTTTGTAACGTGCTGCCACTGTGCAAGCCGTTTACAAACAATTTATTAATAGAAAACAAAAAAAAAATGAAAAATAAAAATTTAATTTTGACAAAAATATTTCTAAGTTATTTTTAAAATAAAAAAATACCTTTACTGTGTAACAATTATTTATTATTTCCTATCTTCAATCCATTTACTTATTTATTTAATTAAATTATTATTTCAAAATATTACAACACCTTAATCCCAATGAAAACAAACAAACATAACCCCAAAATTGAAGTTAGGTTATGTTTTGATCATATCTGTTACTCAACAGTTGATCATTGAAATATCTGTTACACATAAAACTGTCTCATCTATGACTACAGTTCTCTGGTTAAAAATGGACTCGTCCAGAAGCACAGCCGCCATGTTGATCACATGGTAACTTTGGCTCCAAACCGCTTCTTTCACCAAAGACTTCGCCATTTTGATTCACTTACAAAGAAAAAACTAAAACTGAATTTATAATTAAAACAAGGTTCGTTACCATAAAGTACTTCTGGAAAGGATAAAAACTCAAATTAAAAAGTCATAGTAGTTGGCTTTAGTACTTTAACTCACCATTTTTATTCTATTAAAAACCACACAGAAACAAGTTAAACTAGATTGGCAAATCATTTTTTTAAATCAGAACCATACACGCATTCATACACACATAATTAATTATTCTATTCCAAAACTAAGATTAATAACAAAAGATTCGATTGCAGACTTTAATTTAAATGATTTTTTACTTACGAGATCTCCTTTTATAGTGCACTTTAAAATTTTAATATTACAAATGAATTTATGAAAAGAAAACTTACAACACAATTTAATTCAATTTAAATTAGAAAACCCCATAACTCTTTTATTCGTCGCACTCTATCCACTTTGATTTTAGTTCACTGAGACATTCGTTGCACAATCTTTATGTAAAGATGCATAAAGGACTCCACGCCATTATTCAGACTTCCAAAGTTGTTACTTTTGAGGCAAATTACGAACAATTTTCACATTGTGTTTATCGTACGATGTTCGGCACTGTCTTTACTCTTCTTTAAACATATTTAAACGGTAGTTGTACTTTAACTACCGCAAATAAGCACTTGTTAAAACATTTCGCAGGACTAACTTCAAACAGATCTGCTCTGTACTAGATCACTGATGCAAGTGAGAACAAAGGTTCCTTCTTCTTCGCGTGCTTTCTTAAGATCACGTCATGTCACGTGATACAAACCAGGGGACCGTAAATATGCCTCCCTACATCGACTTATGATTGTTGCCAACATCTCAGACAAAAATTCTGTCTCTGTCATAGATGAATCACACAGGCTTCCAACATTATATGTCAAGTTTAGTTCTTACGATGTCTGAAATAGTCTTTCAATATTTATTCATCACTGTCTAAAAACTTAGTGGACCATAGCTTCAAACTCTCCAATACCTTTTAAATGTTTTTCATATTTTGACACATCATGAAACATAATTTAAATATTTAAACAAGACTGAAATTAAATATGAAGTTAATATTATGTAAGATTTATTCTGAATTATTAATTAATGTCTGCATTTCCCTTTGAATTTCTATGTTCATTAATATTATGAAATAACTAAATCTTTTAAATTAGGCTAATGTCCAAAATTTACCTTATGACCCTTTTTACGTTATACTACTATTTTGATGTTTAAAAACCCTGAAACTCACATGTATTACAATATGCGAAAAATATTGACCAACAATGTAAGCATTATTTATTTAGTGACTAATGATTTCGAGTGAGGTATTATTAGTGTATGCACTCTACATAAAATTCTAAGAATAATTCAATATGTAAAGGATAATTATAATAATAATTATTATAATTATGAAATTTGTGCGATTTATGTTTTGTAAAGAAGATTGATTTTTGTCTAACTGAAGTAAGTTTAAAAAACATTTTACATTTTGTACAGTTTGATATTTTACATTGTTTTATTTTACTGTAACTTATTATTACTCACTTAAATATCAAATTGAGCTTCATATTACAACAATACTATGTTATAATATTATAAATAATTATGCAATTTCAAAATATGATATAATATTTTTTGACAATATATTGTCTTGTTTACTTTGTTGACCTTTATTCTCCTCTAATATTACTGATAAAAATATAAATCGGTCATAGAAGTTATCACTTCCAACGTGTGGTCTTAAGCACACTCAATGTTTTTTTTTTCTATTTTTAACTGCCAGTTTTGTAAAGAATAGAATAGAATTGTAAGACTTTGTTAAATACAATATATTGTGGATGAATTTGTTGCTTTTTAACCTCATCTTGTGTACTAGTACGACATAAGAAATGTGCATCAAAAGATGTTAAAGATATCCTATAACACTGAAAACTATTTATAATTATTTGTCTGTGGTTTGAAGATGCTAAATGAAACTTGCCTGTTGAAAGGTGGTTGGCTAAATCTGAATTTGTGGCTTATCGCTATTTTTTCACATTGCGATGGCGTGACATAAGGCATTCTTTCTTTTGTTTGGTGTTGTCAACGCCTCGTGTATGGAAAGCAATTTTTTAGGATCACCGCATTGAAAGCACGCGTTAAAATTTGTCCCTGATTATGCAGACATTCCACACCCAACAATCCAATAAGTTGTATTTTATTATTATTAATTTACCAGTTTAAACCAATTAAAAAATTTATGTGTAATAATGTATCTACTAGTCATTGGTTTGATTAAATATAAATGTTGTGTCATTTTTCATTACTTTTTAATTATTATAAAAAACCATAGCCATAATGTTTCCTACCTAAAAAATTTAATTGCTATCTAAAATAAATATTTTTCCAATCTTAAATGAGAGATAATTCTAACAAATAAGTTGGCCTATAACAGTAATGAAAGACTTTGGGAGGTATTATGTACCTTACATATTTTATGATTTAAGTTTCATTTGTGTTCCTTTTGCAATCATTGTAGATAAGTCAACATCATTGTTGACCTAACATTAAATAGTATTTATATGCGTATTTAAGGGACTAAATAATTTGAAATTTCATTAAAAGTTATTTTATATGAATTTCTCGGGATTATTATTGTACGAATTGTTACACAAATCCATCAGCCTTAATTAAAGTGTTTCTATTTTCGAATAATTGAAATTAGTTTTGAGTTATAATCGCATAAATAATTTAAATTTATTTTTGTTGATACTAATTTTGAATCGTGTAGCACTCCGATTACTAATGTTACGTTCGTTAATATACGCGCCTTATTTTACTGATTTAGGCAACCTATCCTACAACTAGTTGACCTACCGCCCGATTGACTACGCCACTAATCAGTGACATCTCTGCTTTCTTCTTTGCAAAGAAGATTCGAGAAGGGCTGCGGCCATTTTTGCTTTGTGCTTTCGTTTGAAGCTACACGCAACGTTCGCTGCTGATAATGTGAAAGTTGTTCTGGAGGAAAGTGCTCTTGTATAGCGTAATGTTTGTATTCAGAGTAAAAATATTGAGATGCAGCGTTTTCTGCAGTACAGTAATGTCGTTTACTTCTCTGAAAACATGTGTAGTGTTTCCTAACGTTTTCCAAGTTACACTCAGTGTTAACCCAGGTAACTGTTCTGTTCTCATTCTCTTAGGTTTATGAATTCTAACTGTCGATATTCATCCGTATATATATTAATTGTGCCTATATAATGTTACCTTTTCTTTATTTAAAATTCTATTATTCAAATTTAAAAAAACCAGACTCAGTAATATTTAACCTAACTTCTTTAATACTATCAGACTGTAAATTTTTGTTGTTACTAATTTTGTACGTTAAAACGTTCATACTTAAAGAACTCTGTAAAACCATATGTTTAATGGACTGTGTCGTTAATTTTATTTTAAAATCAAATTGGAAATTACTATGATTTTTAAAGCATTCTGCCTGTCAAGCATGTTCCAACTTTAATGTTCTGACAAACTGTAACAAGCATTATGCAGCGCCATTTTGAACATGTTTTTTCTGTATAATGTCAGATCAGTAATTTGACTGTGTTTGGTCTGTTCTACAGTTTAACTGGGTTCTACTCCTGCCTAAAGTTTTCTACATCAACTTAAAACTTCCAAACATCTGGCTATTTATTTTTCAACATCTATCCAAAGCATTTGACAGCCAACCTATAGAAAATATAACAAAAAAAGAGAACATGTTTATGGATATTTAATTTTAATCCTGTTTTGTTGTAAAATACAAACCTTTTGCTTAATATCTGCAAACCTACATAAACTTTTTAAGGGATATTTCTACAGAGTGTTCTTGTTAATGTAATGTAAATTTATTAATTTATTGTTTAGGTTAAGTTATGTAAACATAAAGGGTGGTGCGCAGCTAGCTACTTTTCGGCAATTACAATCCCACAGGGATTATCCAAAATTTATTCAGTTTATAAGGTGACGTCACAAACTAATTTATTCTCAGTTTAGTCCATTTTTTTTATTTTTTTATTTTTCCAAAAGTTTTCTTTATAATAAACATTTTGGTTGATCAACCGTATACCTATTCAGGTATACTAAACTAGGCATAATAACTCTTGCGTTGGTTAAGCGTATATGTTATATTATAAGCCATTTGGTAAATTTTTACTGTTTATAAATAATTATTTTGTCAAAAATCAAATGTTGTAATATTTGTCAAATATATCTCATAAAAATTATTCACAAAAAGGGGAGGGTTTTATTTTTCTTTTCAGGGTGGGTTAATTAATTTTTGTTTAATCTAATCTAAGGGCGCATAATTTAATTTTGTTCTTGATAAATAAGGGCGTATAAATTTTGTTTATGACAAACTATTTAGTTGGTTGAATAAACTATGTAACTGATTTCTGTGTATATAATTTGTTTTACATAAGTTACCTCTTGTAAATGGATGAATAACGCTTATTCCAGCAGTTTTTTTTTTTTGCAGATCAAGGTAAGGTTATCTCTGTTAATTTTTTTTTGGGTTAATTCATAATACTGTGTCGTCTATTCAAGGTCCAGTTCAGCTTCCGTTTAGTTTAAAGTAAAGACGGCACACTAAAAATTTTGAGTAATCCATGTAGGACCTTGTTCTAGTAGAAATTTATTTAAGGAAAGTAAATGATAAACGATTTTAAACCAGGGCGCATAAATGTGTTCCCAAGATGATGAACCGCTTAGGAAGTTTTATGGTTGAGACGCGTAACTATCATTCTCTTTTCAGAGGGTTTGCAGATACATTCCAAGGGACGATTACCCGTCTGTTTGGATTAAATTCTCCTAACCCTTTGCCGTTGCATGACGATTGAACCCAATATATCCATTTAAACCTACGATGCCAAGAATGTGATGCTCTTCGTTTGATTATTCTACTACTGAAACTAAGCTTTATCAGGTTGGAGTAATCGTACGAGTTCTGACAAAGTGTATGTAATTGTTGTTTTCCAATAAATAGTATGTCTCTTAAATTATATTGCATGGGTATGCAATTCAATTTTATTATATTGTCTCCTACCATGCACAGTTTAAACTAATAAATGTGTAACTGCTTTTTTTTTCAATTTTGCCTTAAGCAATTTTTTTTTTGTTACATTCTGCTCGCAGCCCAGTATTTCTTTGTCGGAGACGATCGTTTCGACAATTTGTCTTTCCTAATCAGACATTGTCAGACCGATTTTGTAGTTAAAGTTATTCAAATGCGCATCAATTTTTGAAATTATATACGAGGTATGATCAATAGAAGAAACTGCTGCCGCTACAACCATTTGGTATAATATGTCCGATAGCTGATCTATTGTGACAGGCAGTGTCAAGTTTGAACTTGAAAGTAATCTTTTAGAGCTTCTAAAGTAAGGCCGTGTTTACCGTGTCTGACGTTAATTACGGATTTCGAACAACGCATTAACATTAAGTTTGCTTCAAGTTACAAAAAAAAGAGCTAATGAAGCTCATGAAATGGTCAGATCAGTGTATGGCAATGATGTGGTAGCTCTGAAGATTGTTTACAAATATATTGTTATTGTTTACAAATTTTGTATTGAATATACAAAATTCGACCTCGCAGCTGAACCGTTGACATGAGTTGAGCAAATTTCCAAGATTAAGTTTATAGGCCTATGGTTTAGGGTTTCCACCAACAATTTGGGAAATAGGTCTATTCACGACGGTGCTGAGCACAAAATGGTTCGCACGCCATTCTGCACATTGGGATTATCTTCAATACACAAAGATTTGCGTGCTTCCCACGCCAACCCCCTTATTGGGAGTATCTTCAATACACGAAG